>DF237840.1:0-24439 GCA_000708835.1 Klebsormidium nitens | reverse complement strand
CGGGTTGGCGGCGGCTAGCGCCTCCATCTCTTCCCGCAGCAGGATGTCGGCTTCCGTCTGGTTGCAGTACAGCAGCGCCAGCCGCGTCGGGTCGTCCTTGTTCTTCAGCACCGCCTGCAGCACCTGCACATCCGCACCCCGCAGCCCGTCAGCGGTTGATGCCAAGCCGACCGAGACCCACTCGAGCACGCTGATCCCAGACAACAACAGGGTATTGCCGGACCAAAACGCCTTTAGTCACGAGCTCGAAGCATTCCAGTCCCAAGGGCCATCAATCTCCAGACAAAAGCGTCACGAGCAGCTACATGTGCACGGGGCTGGCCAAGGAGGACGAGCGCAGGGGTGGCGCACCTGGAACATGGGCGTGATGCCGGACCCCCCCGCGAGCATGCTGATGCGCGCGGTGTGCTTGCGCTTGCCGTTGACGCTGAAGGCGCCGTTGCCGTGGTACACGAAGTGGCCCACGGGGCCCTTCACGTCCACCGTCTGCCCAATGGCCAGCCCGTCCAGGTACTGCGTCAGCAGGCCGCCCGCCGGGAACTTGGGGTGCACGCCGCCAAAGTACACCTGCACGCGGGCAGACATGCGTCAGGCGCGGGGAACGCGCGCGGCACAAGCACAGGACGGATCGACGTACACCTGCCAGGGCGGCTGGAGCGAGATGCAATCGAACGAGCGGGGCACACGGGGTCCTGGGCCTCGGCCTGAGTGCAAAGTGTTCCCACAGGATACCGGGACGCATGTTCCAGGCCGGCCGTGCGTTGGTGTGGCCGGGCGTGTCATGGCACTGACCTTGATGACGAGGTCGAAGTAGCCGACTTCGTCGTCGGAGGAGGTGGGCGTGTAGGCGCGCATGACGAGCTTGCCGTCGATGTGCGCGCTGAGGAACATGTGCTTGCCCACGGGCAGGCCCAGCCGGTGCTGCGGGGTCTGCAGCGCAAAGCGGAAGCGGCGCACGTCCTTGCTCAGCACGTCCTTGCGGATGAGCTTGAACGGGATGCGCTCCTTCGGGTTCAGCGCGTACAGCACCGCCGGCTCCGCCTCCTCGGTGAGGGGGTCCAGCGTGGGCGCGCTGAGGAAGCGGGAGCCCCCGCGCAGGCTGCCCTCGGGGGTGCTGTCGCCCAGCGTGGACGTCACCGCCAGCTCACCGATGTAGTAATCTTCCAGCATCGCCTTGGCCTTGGCGCTGCAGCACACGCACACACCCCTCTCAGCAACACACCAGGGCAGCAAATAAGACACGAGCCAAGGGGTGAGGGAGACCCACAGCATCCCAACACTGAGACAAGCTTCCCAGCGAAGTCTGACTGGCGTGGGCCCTCTCCTTACGTGAGTGCACACGAAACTGCGAGTACATAGCCACATCAATGCGCACTGTGCTTGAGAGTCATCACAATTGAAGACGGGTCCAAATCTCTTCACCCAACGTGGTTCCCATCTGATCAGGCAACACAGTCCTCAATTCAAAGGCACAAGTAGATCGGTGCTGCCGGAGACCATTAAGGCCCCTTCCCCACTCACCTGTGAATTGCCTCGAACTCTTCCGTGCAGTCGGTCCCCGCGTTGATAAGGATGCTCTCGCCGCCCCCCGGGTGGTCGTCCAGGAAGCGCGTGGCGTCGTACACCTTGCTGTGCACCACGATCCACGCATCCTTCTCGCTGTCGTGCTTCTTCACCTCGCTCAGCGGGATGCTGCGCTGCACGGCCGCCATGCGCGGCTGCGACACGCTGCGCTTCATTGTCGGCGCAGCGGGGACGGCTGCCGCTGCGGCCGCGTCTGCCTCCTCCTTCTCCTTGACCATCCAGCCGCCCTTCTCGTTGCCCGGCCGCGTCGGGTGCTCGAATGTGAGCCCGATGCCCCCCTCGCGCGTGCGGCATGGATGGATGCGTACGCGGAACCAGCAGTTGTTCATCATGCCCTGCATTGCAACATAGCAGGCGCACGAGCGCGTCAGAACACGCAGAAACGAGCAGCGAGGAGAGGATCCGAATCTCAAAGCAAGAGTGGGCAAAGACCAATAAAAAAGTTTGCAACCCTCATCAGAGCTCTTGCTGGGGCGTCAACGAGCGGGCAACGAGTGACAACATCAGAGCCTGATGACAACATCAAGCTGCCCAATAACTTGGTTAAATCTGTGCAACTGGGCCAATGCTGTTGCATCTGAAATGCGTACAACTCTGAACCAACATGAAAAATCTGAAGGGGAAGCCTTTGTGGCGCCAGCCCTTCGAAGTAGAAAGGGGAACTTCCTAAGTGTCAATGCAACCAGAGACTTTCTTTCTACCAGACTCTAGCACAGCATGTAGCTTCCTCGGAGCAGCCCCAGCAGTTCCCGGCCCGTGCCAGTTGCTCACCATGACGTTCCAGGCGATCTTGTCCGGCTGCGTGTTCATGCTGGAGTCCCAGGCGCGCACGGCCATCTCCTTGGTGGTGAACAGCGCCATGACGTCCACCTCCAGCTGCCACAGGCACCACGCCCAGTGCTTGCCATACTCGGTGGGGGGCGCCCCGTGCGCCAGCTCTGCCATTTCCCAGCTCTCCCCGCCGTTCACCGAAACTTCCACGCGGATGATCTTGCGGCCCCCACCTGCAGCCACCCAGGCGCACGCTGTGAGATCACCCTGCAATCGGGGGTTAATGAGAGTTCTACAGAGCACGTCAGCAAGCGCTACCCAGCAGCCCCGTTGGCCAGATTGAGCAGGAGATGGGGAAGCGTACACCAAAACGGGCAGGCGTACCTGAGTAGGCGTAGCCGCTGATTGTGTACTTGGCGGGGGCGTTGGCGATGGAGAGGACCTCCCCGTGGGCGGGGGACCAGATGGCCGACTGCACATTGAGCTCGTTGATGATGAAGTCCGGCTTGTACCACCAGCCTGCACGCACACACGCCCCACCGCTCTCAGACGACATCCAGCAAGGATCAACACCGGGGGGGAGGGCTCTGGAGCAAAGAGCGCGTCAGCATAGGCAGTGATCTACAGGCAGGCTACAGGCCTTCTCCCGCAAGAACCCCCTGCTATCCCAGATGCAACTTTGGGCCCCCGCGCCTGCCTCAATGAGGAGGCCCTTGGGGGTCCACAAGCGCCCCCCTGCGCAGGCCAGGGCGGCAGCTCACCTTCCCTGTTGGCGCGCTCTGCATCCACCTGGCTGGGCAGCACACGGTTGTCGTTGAAGTGGTAGTAGTTCTGGCTCTCCCCCGCAGTCACCTCGATCTTGCGCAGCCACTTGACGGTGCGCCCCCCGATGTACCCGGGGATGATGGTGCGCACCGGGAAGCCATGGTCCGGCTCCAGCCGCTCCCCGTTCTGCTCGAACGCCAGCAACACGTCACACGCAGGGTCCGCCGCCACCTCCATAGTCAAGCTCGTCCCGTACTTGCTGCCCCCCCCGCCCGGCAGCGTCTCCTCCCCCTCAAAGCACACATAGTTGCCCCCCTCGTGCTTGCCGTGCGCCCCGACGTGCTTGAGGACGTCGGACAGGCGCACCCCCCCCCACACCGTTGTGCTGACCCCCGCGGCGCCCCAGTTGAAGCCGATGGTCTGCTTGACCATGTTCTCCTCCTTGCGCCGGTTCCCCGCGCACACCATGGTCACCGGCAGCGTGCGCCGCGGCAGCGCCAGGAGGTCCGCCATGCTCAGGCTGCACGGCCGCCCCACCAGCCCCGACACCTCGATGCGCCAGCTGTCCCACTCCCCCTTTGGCACGGCCCCGTGGTTGCGCACGTAGTGCAGCGAGACGGGGGTCATGAAACCGTGCTCGCGCAGCCGCTGCAGCGGGGGCTCGCAGTTGAATGGGTGCCGCCCCGTGAGGCGCACCAGCTCGGGGTGGCGCGCCACCCAGTCGTCCGGGGTGCCCACGTCCTTCTGGTCCACGCCGTAGCCCGCCACGCGGTCCTGCGGCACGGCCCATCCCGCCTCCTCATCTGAGTCATCCTCGTGCGTGTGCCCATTGGTTGTATGCCCATTTGCTGCAAGCCCATTCAGTGCGGCAGCCTTGAGGGCGGGGATCAGATCTGCAGGCTGCACGGGGGAGCTGCCCAGCGGCGCAGGGCGGGGCGGGAGGCTGACCACAGCGGCAGGCATGGCGGCAGGGGGAGGGAGAGCCACAGGGGGGCTCTACAAAAGGTTGCACAGCAGCAGGGGGCTGCTCCGATAGAGGCAGGTGGCCAATGCTGTGCGAAACCAGTGCAATCTGTTGTAGATCTCTGCTCCTGGCAAGCAATGCCGACCGTCACTGCCCTCAACAATCACAGTTCCACCACCGTCAGCTGCAATGTTGCAACCTTATATTGTTCACAGAAGGAGCACTGAATAATAAGCTTTCCTGGGGCTACTAGGTAGATCAAATGACCGGCAATTCAAGCTCAAACAACTTTGGTCTTCGCTCTCACGGCCACAAGGATCTGTGCTCATGCCTCTCGACAGCATCCAAGTCTCTCCTAGCAGTCCGCAGTGACACGAAAGATGAATGGAATCATGGATGGCTCTCTTGGCCATTGCTGCAGTCAAGACTCCACAAAAAGTGAGGCCAAATCCGCGAATCGGGGCGAGGGGGCCGATTGGCCCAATCACGGGGCTGCAGCGTGTGGCCCACGTGCACCATGGGAAAGACCTTGTCAGAAGCGGCGGCCTCCTTCGTTGTCCCTACTTTCGCCACGAGCATCTGTCCAGAACTGCTGAAAGGGCAGCAAGACCAGGTTTAGCAACGCTGATCGAGGACAGTCTCAGATTTTTAAGCAATACCGTTCGATCTTGACCTTTGGGCTAGCGAAGAGCCAAAGCGGTCCGATCACACACCAAATCCTTCCGTACGTATTCGCAGCCTGCCACGTGTGACATTTCGATCGGGGCCTGCGAAAGTTCGAACCTTGGGAAGGGTACCCACCGTCCCGACGGTACGGACCCCGCGTGATCCCTCCGGTTGACGAGGATTCCAGAGTGACTCGTATGTCACTCGGCTTTGCGGCTTCCATTCCTATGGCCTATTTGGCTACGGCGAGTACGAAAAGAGACCATCACTCGGCTTTCACGAACTTCAAGACATTTGTGTGCCATGAGAAGCCTATGGCCTATTTGGCTACGCCGTATTTGAAAAGAGACCATCATGCATCACAGAGGTATCCTAAGTAATATGAGAGTTGATGTTTTAAGGTCACCGAACGCCTACTAAGCTACCCTACCGATTCTCAAGGCCGGGGCTAAGAATGTAATAGGTATAATCCGAAGCTAGCTCGGGCAGCAGCGTACCCGTGGTTCAATGGAATCCGTGCTAGCGACTCATCATGCTACACTGTCGGCCTAACATAGTGATAACCGTCAGTGGATTGTGTTAGGTCCGAACTGCGAGAGACGGGCACTGCAACCATCCGATCATCCGATCGAGGCGCGTGCATGGAGCACTCTGAAAGCACTACGAAAGGCAAAGCACACGTTTGGAACTTAGTAGGGTGCATTGAGGTCATTCGTTGAGACACCCAAGGAGAAACTGGAACATTCATTTTTGAGTCAATAGGATCCAAGCATAGCTTCAACTCGAAGAAGCGCCATATTCGATGGTCAATGTCAATGCGGCCGTGACATGCATGTGTTTGAAGTGCTTGGAACCCCCATACACACAGTGCATCGTCTAGTGATGTGGTAGATCGCTTCATTGATATGTACGTTGCGTGCCGACTTCTCCATCCGGCCCATCTGTTGCACGGAGTTAATTCCGGTTGTTGCCACAAAATTGTTCTTGGAAGGGTTTTGAGAAAAGGCGGCCTAAGTTCCATATCCACTGATTGGGAACGCTTCGAACCTTTTGAAAAGTCGCTACTGAAAGCATATGCAGCATTCCATGAAATTAAGCAAACGTACAAGTCGTCGTAATTGTCTACTTGGAGTAGTGGTCAAACACCGGCTCGTTTGTCAAACACCGACCCATATGCCACATGAGTCAAAGCCTCAAGAAACTTCCAGCAACAAGTCACTCAAGCCATGCCAACTTGCCTCGTGAGCTTGATCTGGTTCAAAGAACGAAACACAAAGCTAGAAATTGACTTGCGAAGATAACGGGTTTCAGGTTCGACTCCAGATGCACGACAGTTTCATCTGTGTCTTTCTTCCGAGTTGCCAGCACGCTCCGTTTAGACCATCCCGAATGGTCGTGGCTGAATCTGTCCCTCCAGGTACCGCGTGTCCACCCCGGAGTCGCGCACCAGAGCCACCCGCCCCGTGCGCGCCACCTGCGCACACAGCCTGCCAGACTCAGCACCTCACACCAAGTCAGAGCACAGGACGCTGCCGTCCACTGCGGCCCTGCGTGCATGCACTCCAGCCGCCTGCAGCTAGGTAGCGAGCACTCCCCCCCGCCCCACCCCGCTGCTCGCGGCCGGGGTGTGGCGCGGCTGCCCACAGGGGCGCGGCTCACCTCCATGATGCCGAATGGCTCGAGCAGCCGCTGGACGGCCGCGATCTTCTCCAGGTCGCCCGTCACCTGCACACACCACACACGCCACAGCGGCCCCGTCAGGGCGCGCTCCAGCAGCGGTGCACAGAGGCATCAAGTGCGGCAAGGAGCACAGGTCGAGTCGCGAAGCATGACATGATGGAGCGGCAAGGTGGGCAGTTCGCACGCGGCGCTTACCTCGAGTGTGATGGAGGTGGGGGAGGTGTCCACGATCTTGGCGCGGAAGATGCCGGCGATGTCGATGCAGGCGCGGCGGTCGGACGGGCCCGCAGCCACCTTGATGAGCGCCACCTCGCGCTGGCAGAAGGGCACGTGCGACAGGTCCACCACCTGCGGGGCAGCAGCAGCGGGTCAGCGCGCAGGAGGGGAGGCGGGGCGAGGAAGACGAGAGTGAGCGCGGGCGCAGCGAGGGGAGGCGGGCAGCAAAGTACGAGGACACCTTGGGGCAAGCGTGGAGGCAGGGAGCGAGGGCGCTGGCAAGGGACAGTATACTGAGGGGACATAACGAGACGGAGCGAGGCTGGTTCACAAGCCTCACGTCTATGCTCGCCCAACTGACCGGAATGTCTGCATCTCACTTGCAACAACCCAGGAGTGTCGGGGCCGGCAGATGCTGCCATACAAAGACAAGCAATTGGGAAGAGCAAGCCCACACAAAACGTCGGAGCAAGAGCGCCTCAGCATTGCGGCTGACCTCAGCAACGTCGATGAGCTTGTAGAGCTGCTTGAGCAGCTTCTGGATGGACGCGTCCGTGCCCGGGATGACCGTCGTGATGCGGCTGATGCCCGCCGTCTCTGCGGGGCCCACCGCCAGGCTCTGCACACACGCCCAAAAGGGAAGCCTCACAACGCGGCCATGCGGCGGGCATCCGCAAAGTGCACGGTCAGAAACACAAGGTGCGTATCCTGCCAGAACATGCTTGCATTGTGCCGGCGGCCCTTGCCTGGATGTTGTAGCCGCGGCGGGCAATGACTCCGGTGACGCGGTTGAGCACGCCGGGAGAGTCGTCGACGAGCAGGCTGAGCGTGTGCGCGCGCAGGCCGGTGCCGGCCAGGTCGTCCTCTTCCTCCGTGATCTTCCAGTCCCACACGCCAATGCTGTCCGCGTCAAGGCTGTACACGTCGCCCTGCGCGCACCACGCCACGCGTCACACCTCCACTCAGCACGAAATACGCCCCCCTCCTTGAAGAGCATCTCTGACCCGACAGCAGTTCACCTAGTTGGCTGACACAAAACCACTTGACACAATACCTTTTACCAACACGCATGTGGCCCTTTCTCTGCCCTCCCGTTGAGCCGGCGCCTCACCTCAAGCCCCGGGCTGGCCGCTGCGATATCGTCCAGCTCCGGCTTGACGGGCCCCTCCTGCGCGGTGGGTGCGGGGCTGACCTCCGCCTCCACGTCCGTCACTGCGCTCGCATCCGACCCGCGCTCACGCCGCAGCGCAATCTGCAACCATCAGAGGACCTCTCAGGACAGGGGGCACGATAAAAGGTCACGCACACGATGGGTGCACCTGGCACTATAACTGCAATATCCTGTTGCTGCGACAAGGCAGGCTGGCAGTGGGGGATGTGCGCCTGCAGGCACGAGGGCGGGCGGGCGGACCTTGCCGGTACGCGCGAGCTGCTTGATCCCGTAGCGTGCCATGCGGTTCTGGAAGGCGACCATCTTGCCGGGGTCCCCCGTGATCTCAATGGTCAGCGACGTGTCGGCCACGTCCACCACCTTGGCGCGGAAGATCTCGCACAGCTGGATGATCTGCACACACCACCACCGAGCCCAATCACTTTGTTCGCCAGATGGGGCGCGTGACAAACCAGTCACAGGGGCCCGCCAATTGCAAAGGTGCTCTCGACGGGAGGGGGCACAGCAGTGGGGCTCCAGCAGCGGGCTGACCTCAGTCCAGGAGGCGGGGGTGACGTTGAGCTTGAGCAGCATGAGCTCGCGCTCCACGCGGCGCGCCAGCGACAGGTCCTCCACCTGCAGCCAGGCACGGGGCGCACACGCGTTAGTGAGGGCAGGCTGGCCGCACTGGTGCACCAGGTGGCCACTCCGTCGCAGGGTGCCCGGGGCACGCAAAGAAGGAGGGGAGGCGGCGCGGGTGCTGACCTTGCGCACGTTGACGAGCTTGTAGAGCTGCTTCATGACCTGCTGCAGGACGCAGTCGGTACCGGACACGGAGATGGTGAAGAGCGCCTTGTCCGCATTGAGGCCCACAGCCAGCGACTCAATGTTGTAGCCGCGCCGCGCAAACACGCCCGCCACGCGGTTGATCATTCCGCTCTCGTCCGCAACAAACACGCTCACAGTGTGGCGTTTGATCCTGCACAACCGGGAATTCCAATGGTATAAACGTACGGCGCAGCACTTATTGACGGACAGTGAATGGTTGCCGGCCAGTGGCTGCCAGCGCCATGCCGCAGTCAGCAGAAGCATCCTGAGGGCATGTTGTGCGTGGTGCTCACTGGCTCTGCAGCTGGCCCTGCGCCAGGCTGGCGGCCGGAGACACCGCCGCCACCGCTGCCGCGGAGGGCCCCGCTGCGGCCGCCGCGGCACACACCACCGCTGCAGGCACCCAGCGAGGGCCGCCGGGTGCAGCACTGGGCCAGGGGGCATAGGGGGCCGGCAACAGCGCCCCCGCAAAGGGGCGCTCCAGCAGCTTGTCAAAGAGGGAAGAGGGGCAGTGCTGCCGGGAGGAGGAGGGCGCCCGGCTGAGGGGCGCGCCAGGGATGGTGGCCGCCACCTGCTGGAAAGCCGCAGCATGAAGCGCCATTGGAGTTGAACTTGAAGAGCTGGCCCTAATCGAGTGCTCAAGGCTCATGCAGGCACAGCCAAAATAAAACCAATCAAGTGGACGCTAGAGTCTAGACTTCTATTACAATTTACTACATACCTAGATGATGTACTTGGCATAGTGGGCAGGGTTTCAAAAAGTTTTAACTGGCAGCCTGGGGCGGACCTGGCTGGCCGGGAAGGGACCCCGGGTGGTAGCGAAGGCACACGCCGGTTGGTACCGTACCTAATCCGGATGGGAAACTTTGCCCAATGATTGATTTCATATAGGTATCACGTCGCAGCTTGGGCAAGTCAAATTCCGATCCACTTGTTTGAAATTTTCGGCAAACTCTAGAATTCAGCTTATTTTGCTTATTTTGGGCCCGTTTTGCCCCTCGAAATCAGATCATTCTATGATTTAAAAGATATTCGGCAGATTTTGGCCTTTCCAGCTTTTGAATTTCCGCCCAACCGGACTAGCGGTACGGTGTGTTGGCATTGACTTGGATGTAATCACAGCCTACAGGGCCCGGGCGATAGAGCCGACCGCCCAGGTGATTTGTATCTGGCCGGCTGGCCGCCCGGTGACGAAACTCCGTCAACGAACTGGCATAGAGCCTGTGGGATCCCCTTGAATTCATTTCCTAGACTTCTTTCTTGATAGTTCAATAGTTGCTTACTTTATTACTTGATCAGTTGATCAGTTGATCAGTTGATCAGTATTTATTTATCTACCGTTCTACCGTAGTTACACGGCTCTTCTTCACCCCTTTTTCATTTCCTTCACTTCTTTCGACTAGTACCGTAGGTGCTCAGTATCTAATAGTTTTCAGTGCGTCTTAGGATCGTTTTGAGATCTTGACAAATGTGAAGTTTCGATCGCGATCATGAAGGTTTCAAAATGTGCAGACTCAGTCGACCTACGAACGACGATACGGGCCCGATACGGGTCCGATACGGGGGGGAACGACACTCTTGAGAACTCTGAAGAGTACAAAACAGTCAATCCATGGACGTGATCAAATTTGAAGCCCGGCCTAGCCGGGGCCTAGCCTAGCCACCTTTCTTGCATTGTTGCATTGCAAGACGCGTGTTGAAACCGATGACCACATCAAGGATTGCCGCTCTATATAGCTATATTCAGTGACCGAAATTCAGTGACCATTTCGTTAAAATGGTCGCATGAAGCTACAGTCGCTTCAAATTGATGACGGTGTCATCGGTCTGCAGTGTACCTATTGTGTTACTAACTAGATTGACGTGAGATTTGAGACGTTGATTACGCTAGCGTCTCAGTGAGCAACTGTAACCGCTTAATTTGATTTGCACTGCCGCCATTGAACATCGTCCATGGCACAATTGCCATTGATTCAAAAGTCTCAGAACCCTGTTGTAAGGCCCAACCTAGATTTGTCCCATAGGGACTTATTTTGGTTGTCCGGCACTCGTGCTTATCATTGTCGAATGCGTTGATGGCAGCCATGCATCCCAAGAGGATTTTGCACGAAGCGCCTCAGAAGCGATAAATCTTTCTCTTTTCACACTTTTCTTGTAAGATAGATGTCAATGGCCGGTGTGTCTTATCACCACTGTCTCTGAGAAATCTCTTCAATTTACTGGGCTCACTAGCCGACTAGGCGAGTCATCCAGCCTCCAAAATCACAGAATCACTTACACTCCCTTAATAGTATTGATATCCTCATTTATGCATTAATCGGCAGTCCTTTCAACCTCCTAACCTTCAAACCGCCTAACACTTTGACCGTCGAACCGCCGTGCACGCACCGTCGCCGGCGCTCACTAGTGCAACCCCTATCGCAGTTCGAACTTTACTCTGTCACGCCGTAGAGGCTCGTTTGCTGTAGTGCATTGTGCTCAAGCGCGTACGCATATGATTTTAGCCGTCGATGATAGAGTTGTGACTTGATCAAAAACGGCTGCACATGAACCATACATTTGATAGATTGCTGAGATCAAACTTAAGGTGTAGATTGCAGAAACGTGACTACAAGCGGCCAGCCCTACAAGATGGTCCAGGTGTGCCAAAACGGAAGTTCCTTGAGCAATTGTATTATTTCTCTATGGTATGCGGTAAGGCAAGTTTGGCGGTGCATTAAGTGTGCATCATTCCATGAACAACCGGAGTGCTTATTTCGGTAGCCAGCTTAGATTGTTTGCTGGAAAGCTTACCATGGTGCAGTTCGAAGACGAGAGTTGCCGAGGCGTTGCTGAAGCGACAGTACGTGTACTGCAAGACAAGACACAAAGTAATTTGGCTGATTACGCAATCATCGAACACTATTACTCCCATCCAAACGAATCACTAGCTCATCACGCTTCTCTTGCAAGCTATCTCTATTTCGCCTTTGGCGACCTCCGCACGCCTTCACTTGCCATCCTCGTACTCCCAATAGTATATGGTGCATCGCTCTTCAGTGCTGGCAACGTCTTTTGCCACGGCTTCTGCTGCCGCTTCCACTACTAGTCAACACCATTTGGCAGGCTCCCGACCAGGAATTCGCCATTTCTTCTGGAGCTCCACGAGCTTTTTGTTACACGTTTCTCACTAACGGAGTTGCTATGCGCCGCCCGGTGGGCTTCATGTTCGTCTCCAATGTCCTCCAACTCCTTCGCAGCTCCGCGCACCATAGCACACCGTTTATGCAAACGGCCCACTTTGGCTTTCTCTTGAGATGGTGCCGCAAACCGGCTACGACTGATCGCGAGCGCACTATTTCAAACTTCGCCCATGCAATCGACCTCTTTTGAACCCGTGCACCGTCTCTCGTCGGCCGCCAGAAAGATACCCGGCTCTCTGTTTGACGTTTCTCTCCCCTTCGTCCGACTCCACGAGGTCGATTCCAGGACCTCCATCGACCAAGTTTACCACGCTTTTCGCTTTCACTGACCTCGTTCAAGCCGTGGCAACAATCCGGTATTCCTTTCAGAGAACGCTCCATGCTTCCTCACGTGTGACATATATCTTCCACGGTCCTCCTCGCTTAATGACCGTCATGCAAACCACGCCTCCGGACTCAATTTGCGCGGTTCTTCTCAAGCACAAATTGTGCTTCCGTGTTGGGTGCCATTGGTTACAACAAACAAATTCGCATTGCCTTCAAAGCGGGGCCGAATCGTCAAAGATACCGTACCCACACCACCTGAGGTAATAAAGTCTAGCTTCACTCCTTCGATTCCAACGACCACTAGAGGCTTACCATAAAGTCCCACAGTTTTCTCTCCACGCACAAGCTTTTTGTAGCTTGTGAACTGGCTCTCGAATCCACTGTACGTGCTAACCTCTGCACAAATTGACTATCTACACTCTTTTCCGCATTTCCCCGTGACTGCCTCATGCCATGTAAAGGCTACTTTCACGAACTTTTGCTGTTCTATGGAGCTCCTTGCATCCGTAGGCTGCCTGCACAATGCCATCGATGTCTCGCATTTTGCCGCATTTGCGACACCTCATCTTCATTTCAAAGTTGAAAAACAGCGCTGTTGGGAGTGATATTGAATCAATCAAGTTCGCACAATGTGTATGGATTGTTTGGGGATCATGGCCTATCTCTGAGTCGACACTACTAGCCTAGTATGCTCAATGGTGAATCGCTCGGTCAATCCAAACATTCTACTCCGTACCGTACATCGACGGCTATTATCGGGCCTACTTCAATTCGACGCTTATCGTAATAGTCATTCGGGCATCTCGACCGTTAGATAGTGTGCCCAATCTCTTGGGTGACGTCGACGGGAGTTTGCCGGTAATGGGTGGTTACGGTTGGCAATTAAATGTGCATTCGGATAACTAATAGTGAAAACCGCCGTGATGAGTAGGTTCGATACTAGCCGTAGATATTCAGAGTTGTCCGAAAGTTTCGGACTTGCTTATCCGCGGTAATCGAGTCTACTAGGCTATCAGCATAAATCTAGACTAAGAGTGTGACTCTAGTTGGGTGGGTCTAGCATAGCACACGGACACCATGCATTAGGATCGCTAGACTCCAAATACTGGATATACATTGTTTGAACTTGACCATTCGATCACTCATTCTCAACAACGCCGTTTTTCAACAGGTATTGGGCCCATGGCGCACGACGGCGTACCACGGCGCCTAGGGAGTGAGAGGGCAAGCATTCAATAGTAGGCCTCCAGGAAGGCGATTGTTGAATCTTTGCGCCGAGGTCGGCCAATGGTTCTCTTCGGTCAATGAAGGCATCGGTGGGGGCGGTCCGCTTTATCGTGGATGCTCTTCAAGCAAAGCGACATTCGTAATTCCGTAAGGGGAATCAAGTGGCGAGGAAAGCCCGGAAAGGAAATTTCACCTTTGGTTTTGAGAAAGAGAGAAAGGGAACGCAATTCCGAAATGACCGACGGATACAGGACCCACATCGATAAGTTGGGTGTGGTGAACTCCAGAACATGGAGTTTAAAGATTGAGTTTTTTCTGACTTCCATGGATCTATGGAATGGAGTTAAGGATCCCGTAGCGCATCCAGCTCGATTAAAAGCAACGTTGTCCATCATCGAACTGAACGTTAAGGACAACCATTGAAGCCTGCAAAATTGCAAAGCAGGCTTGGGAATTCCTTGAGAAGACCTACAAAAACAAAATCAATGCAAGGAAGATGCAGCTCATGCAAGAGTTGCATTATTTTAAGATGAAGTCGAACATGATCCCGTGACCATGTATGTTGGACGGGCAAACAGACTTGGTCGCCACCAGTTTTTGTGTTTTGAGATGAAGCCGGGACAAAAAAGAACAAGAAAGAAAGAGCAAAAATAAAACTTGGCATGGAGCGTGCTTGCGGGATTGCCCAAGACGTTAGATTCCTTGAGAACAATTCTAAAGGCTGGGGGGGCGCCATAAGCTTGATGGATGTGATCCTCTTTGTGCACGAGCGGCAGTTTGAGGAGTTGCCCAAGGAAAAGAGTGGCAGTGTGGCCGACCCCGCTGTGGCCCATGTGGCCCGGCGGCAAGGGAGCAAGGAGAAAGTCTACGACATGATTAGAGCCGTGGCAAGGGGCCTAAGTGCTATAATTGCGGGGAGTTCGGTCACAATGCCCGGAACTGCAGAAAAGTCGGACAAGCGGGAGCACAAGTCGGACCACTAGAAAAAGGCGAAGCCTCCCAAGGGTGTCGCCCATTATTGAGGGGGTGTGTATCGACGGGTACAAGCTCGTTGATTTGGGTAGCTCCCGACACCTATTGGAGACAAGAGCCTGTTTGAGACCTTTGAAATGTTTTTGAGGAGTGGGCCGAGAATCCACATGTAGGGACAAGGGAACCCTATGGTCCAAAGGAACGGCTCGCTCGAGCTGCGGTATGCGACATCGACCGTAGAAAGTCTGGTCACTCAGTACAACGTGATGTTGTGCCGGGGGTGGCGGCGAATTTATCTCGGTGAGCAAGCAAACGAAGTCGCGTCGATGTTGTCAAGAAGGACGGCAATTTCGAGCTCAAAGAAGCAGTTTTGCCCCTTGCTTGTCGCGATAGATCTAAACCGTCCCTAGCTCCAGCCCCAAGTCTCCCCCCAACTTGCGAAACCACAGCGCCTACTTCACCTACACCTGTGCCGCATTCAAGTATTCCACCGTCGACATTGCCACCGTTGCCTGCAGACGGCTTGACCAACTCACCGCTTCCCAAACATCAGGCAGACGTACCCGGTCGTGGAACGCCTTGAATCCGCGTCCCCACAGATTCCGCGTCGCAAAACCCCTCTAGAACGTCTTCGCTCCCTTCAAAGGTGATTCCGGCCGCTCCCGTTCCTGCCAAGTAGCGCACCACCGCGCGCGCCAGGCCCCCACGGTCTGAGCGATTTCGAGCCGCGTGCACACACTCAAGTGCAACATACTCTTAATGAGCTCGTTGTTGGAGAAGTTCGCCGTGTCAAGCGGCATCCCCTCCTTCGTCAACTTCTCCCCCGTGGCAAGAGGCACCAAGCGCACCCGCGCGCCCATCAATCCGTGCCTTGCGATTAGCTCCCCCGTCACCTTCTTCAGCGTCGGCTTTAGGGTGCGCGCCTATTGGTCGCGCGACAGCTCCATCCCGAGGAAGTACATCGCCTCCCCCAATTCCCGCACGTCGAACTTCTCCACCAAGTGCGCCTTCACCTTCGCTATCCACTCCGCCCTCGGCCGCGATGAGGCGTCGTCGACCCACACGATGAGGTAGACTTGCTCCCCCGTTCACCACTCCCGAAAAGAGCGCCGCATCCGCAGAGGATGCCACGAACTTGATATTCCCGAGCTCCTCCTTCAGACGCGTGTGCCACGCATGCGGCGCCTGGCGAATCCGTACAGGGTGCGCTCCGGGATCCGTCCTGCTCGTACCCCTGCAGTTGCAGCATGAACTTCTCCTCCTCAAGCTCACCGTTGAGGAACGCCGTCTTGACGTCCAACTGGTGCAACTCCAAATCGCGCTCCGCGACCACCGCAAGAAGCGCCCGCAAAGTCGTGTGCTTGCTCACCGGGGCGTAGACTTCCTCGAAGTCAATTCCCTGCTTTTGCATGTACCCTTTTGCCACTACGCAAGATTTATACCGCTCCACGTTCCCGCGCTCATCCCGCTTAAATTTGTAAACCCACTTCATGGGAATCGGCTTCACCCTCTCCGGTTTTTTGAGAAGCTCCCACGTCCCGTTCTCCAACAAGGATTGCATCTCCTCGTCCATCGACTTCCGTCAGAGCTCGCTCTCTTCTTCCCCCTATGGCTTTCTGATACGTTGGGAGCTCCGAATGCTCCCCCGACCCCTTGGGGTGCTCCCCCGACTCCGCCGCCGTAATTGCCCGGTACCACTCCTTGGACGCCCGCCTCGCTCTAGTGGGGTATCTGCGGTCCGCCATCTCGTCTTTCGTGAGATCCTCGGTATCCCCGTCCCCTTCGACGGGCAACCCGATCTCCTCGCTTCCGCTCTGCGGAAAATCAACCCCATCTCTCTCGGTGCCGGCCTTCCCCATAGAAATAGCTCCTGCACCCGGCTGAGTGCCGGCCTTCCCCGTGGGGATAGCCCTTTATCCATCCGAGTCGGAGGGCTCACACGACTAGGGTCGCGAGCACCCCCTTCTCCTTCGGTCGGAGCCAAGCTCAACAACCACAGAGGATCCTCGCTGATCCACGATCACATTGCGGGAAGTCAACACTCTACTATCCCCCGCTCGGAGGACCCGGGACGCCTTGGACTTAGTCCATCTTCTTCCGGTTTCCCTTGGGCACGTGGATGTAGGCCCGCGCTTCAAATACCCGCAAGTAGCTAAGGTTTGGCTTCTCCGCGTAAACGTCTCCCACGGGGTCTTGCCGTGCACGCTCGAGGCACCCCATCCCGCGTGTAGTTAGCGGTAACCATCGCTTCCGCCGACAACTCCGGATCCAATCGGGCGTTTGTAGCAAAGCCCGCCCCCTTTCCTCGAGCGTCCGGTTCAATCGCTCCGCCGAACCGCTTTGTTCGGGAGAGTGCCCCACCGTGGTCCGTTGCATCGTCCAGGCTCTCTTGCCGAGGAGGGCCGTCATACCCTCGTTGACCTACTCCCCACCCTAGTCCGTCTGCACCAACTTGACCTTTTTAACGGAGTGCAACTTCAACCGGGCAAACACGCTCTCCGTGACCGCCGTGACGTCGCTCTTCCGCTTCATCGATTGCACCACCGAAAGCTTGCTATAGTCGTCGAGAAAAGTGGCGAAGTACCTACACACCCCCTTTGACGTCACCAGCATGGGCTCGCACACGTTCATGTGCACTAGCTCGAGGGCCCCGTCCTCTCCTTAGAGTCCGACTCCTTGGGAAACGGCGTCGGCTTTGCTTCCCTATGATGCAAGGCTCGCACAACCACGGTCTTCTCCTCCCGAAACGCCTCGGCTTTTACCCCCACACCCCGACCGATGCTTGAGGTCGACCATCTTGGCCAACCTCTCGTATCCGGCGTGCCCCAATCTCCGATACCACAACACCGGGGTCTCGGCTTCCCTCACGAGCAAGCACGTGTCCTCCCACGTTGCTTTCGGTTGGCAGACAATCGACATGCCCTCCACTTTATCCTCCGCCCGAAGCACAATCTTTCGGCCACGGTCAATTTACACACCTCCCTGACAAACACAACCGCCGCCCCTACCGCGGTCGAATTCTTCACCGAAAAGACATTTTCCGCCACATCGGGAACATATGCCACCTCGCGGAGACGGTTATCCCGCTCTCCGAAGGGCGTCTCACACCGCAACTCCACGGTGCCAACCCCGGCTTCCTCAAAGAACCAAATTGTTCTCAAATTTGATTCTCCGGGCCCCCGGCTCAAGCATCTCCAACCTCGAGAAAAAGGCTCTGGACCCCATTATGTGTTGGGAAGCCCCTGAGTCATTAATCCACCTCCCGGTGTCCAACCCTTCCCGGGCTTCAAAAGCAACCCCTTCCCTGCCCTGATTTCCCCCTTCTTTGGGCAATCCCTCTTGAAGTGGTTTGGGGTACCGCAAGTGTAGCACTTTTTTCCCGTTTTGGGCCTCTCGGGCTCTCGGGGCCCTGACATGCACTCCCTCTCAAAGTGCCCAAGCTTTTCTCACTTGTGGCAACCTATGGAAGCCTTCCCCGGGCCTCCCTTGCCCTTCCCGGCAAAGTTGCCACCCTCGGCAGCATAGGCTACCACTTTTGCCGAGCCCGAGGCCCCGCTGTCTTGCTCCTAGGCTGACAGCCCATGCCTCAGCTCAACACCTGCAACGTGGAAAGAACTTCACCGAGTCGAGCTCCTCCTTGGCCGACGTCAACACCGTACCAGCCCCTCAGACCCGGCTAGTCAACCCGGCAAGCACGGTAAAGGATAGATCATCCCGCTTCATCTTAACACCAGCAGCAACCAAGTCCCGGCAAGGGTCTTGTGCCCTACCCACATATCGGCAACGGACTCACCAAACCTCATCTTGAGGGTGCTCAACTCATGCCTGAGGGACAACTTCCGAGCTGCACTTTTGCCCTTGTAGGTCTTCTCTTGCGCGTTCCAAGCTTTCTTGGCATTGTCTGCAACTAAGATTGTCCTAAGGTGCTGTTGCCGAACGTGCAAGCCTATCAAAGCTCTTGCTTCCTCGGTCCTCTTCGCATCAGCGGCCGGATTCGTAACCTCTTTCCACAACTTCTTGTGTTTGAGGAAGGGTTGCATCCTCTATGACCACACCGTCTAGTTGTCAACATTTAGAGGCTCTATATTGACCTCGAGTCCTTAAGCCATCTTTATCGCTAGCTAGCCAAACAACGCTTTTTGGGCTGGGTGTCATGCATGTCTGGATCGAGCCCTAATCGAGTCGAGGCCGTCTGACGTGAAGTCAGGAAATTGAAAATGGGCCATGCGGCCTTGCGTAATGACATGCTATGCAAGCTACGGCTAAATGCAGCCTGACAATCCGTGCATGATATGCATCATGGCTCTAGTCTCCAACGAGCTTGCAGCCGTCACGTGGCCAAGCTCCTCTAGGGCACACGGCAACGTGGAGGCAACGAGCAATGACTCTGCTATGCCAAGTGGTCGCTAAGGGCTGGCTGTCATGCATGAGCGGAAGCAATGGCGAGACAAGAAGGAAGCAAGCTAGGTAGATGCAAGGGCAAAACGAGCAACCACTTGCACAAAGAATGGCAAGGTGGCGCGCAGGGTCGCTAATGTCTATCGAGTCTACAAAGGTCCTCGGTATGTACGTATCGCGCTAATGCAACGGAGTCTACAGTCACACTATAATCGAAAGCTACGTAACGTCGTCAAAGTGCCGGTAGGTCTAACAAAATCTGTCGAATGTGAGTCGTCGTAGAATGTAAAGTCTGTGCTAATGTAACGCTACACTGAGTAACACGCTACACGTATGAATGGGCGCAACTATTGAGTCGAAATATACTATCCCAATGGATGGTGGTCAAACGAGGTGACGCCATGTTGGCGCGCACACCAATATGCTGGCGGAATGTGAGCCGTCGACCCCGTCATCGGACGGTCAAAATGCGATCGCTATCGAAGGGATCGAATGTTCGCCAGATATGCTAGATCGGGTTGCTACCGGGAAGACCGGGTGCGAACCGAGTCGAGCTGGCGGTGTCTGATAAGCGTCTATCGCTAAATCTAACGGCCAGAAGCCAATGCATATACGGTTTGGTTAGCATCTAGAGCGACCAGGGACCGCGTATGTCGTATGCACGATAGGTCGGAGCCTGTGCTCGCGCATGTGCGAGCGCGGGTGAACCCGGACCCGAGAGCGCATCCGGCAATGTGATAGCCGCGGCGGCTAGAGCCGCGCGCTAGCTAGCTATGCGGTGCACGGCGCGTTTGCAAGCGCAGCGCGCTCGACATGAAACGCACTCGACATCAACGGGCGTGACATGGGTACTCCCCTGTGCCGAGAAGTTTGTAGGTATTTTCACGGGCGTCGCGAGATAGAGTGTTACTCCACTTCTTAGCCCCCACTGGAATACCTTTCACCAACCTAGAATTGTTGTTGCTAGCAACGGCTTACTACTCTTCCCTCACTCCTAGCGTCGTGGTCTCATGACCTGTTGAAAGCAAGCGCCTTAGAGCGCGTTCCAAGTCAAGCACAACTATTAGGAAATAAGTGTCCAATATAAGTCAATGGTCCAAGTCATAATTTCGGGGCTAGGTCTACTTGGTCGAAGCCAACTCTAGCTTAAATGTGAGTCAACTCAAACATCAACGGCCTGGCCTCAGGATTTCACAAAGATGCATATCCAACGAGTCCATGCTGGTCTAGGGAGCAACTACCAATGGGGTAACTACCAATGGGGTAACTGCCGGTGGGGTAAATGCCAGTGGGGTGATTGCCAATGGCCGGTAATTGCCAAGGGGTAATAACCAAACTCAATGAACGGCTACAAAATCATCTAGGATCTTGATCGTGCTCACACAATAGTAGTACTATTTAAATTCAACATTCACATGGAGGTCTAGAAGGGACCCAAAATTGAATCTCTGCGTAACGACGACGCGGCTGCCCGCGCTCTCTATCAGCGGCTACCGTGCGCGCTTTCACAAACGGGCCAAAATGAGGGCAAGTTGAAACTATGCGCAGGGACAAGGCAGGGCTGGAAGAGATGAGGAGGACCCCCGGTTGCGAACACGAGAGCTTGCCGAAGATGGTCGAAGAAGGATGGGTTCGATGTGTGGGGATCAATGCCGAGGCGTTTTCGGGAGGAGAAGGCCGTGGTGTTGGAAGTTGGGGTTGATTAGGCGGCCAAATTGTTGCTTAAGGCCGTGGGTACTAGCTACTTTAGCTAGGCTACTTGAGACCGTACGATCTTGAGTTGTTACCCCGTGTGAACGGTCGATCATGGAGGTTAGACATAAGAGGAGTAGTACGTTAGATGAGTTCACTGTAGAGTGACGATCAAGAGACGACCGTTGATTGTCGAGGTTGCGCACTAGAGGGCTGATTGTAGGCTCGACTAGTATGACTTTGAGGCTTGTTTTGTGATGAAAACTCATATCAAGAGATGCTTGTTGAGAAGGGAGCGCTTTTTTGGTAAATGCGCTTGTAACCAGGGTGGTTAGACCCTATGTTGTTGCAAGCATGTGTATATGATTTCAACAGGTTATGAGCCCACACGACGCACTCTAGGTATTGAAGAGGATGAAGCGGTCGTTGTAAGGGGAACAGAAAAATCTTGAGGAGCGTTTGGGAACGGTAAAGGAAACCGTTACCGTGGAAGAGTTGGCGGGAGTGAACGAGGCCACCGCTCGGATCCCAGTTCTAAACGAAGAGAAGTGGTCCACGTGGAAGGACAAGTTCCGGGTTCTTTTTGCCTATAAAGAGTGGTTGTGTGTGTTAGACAAGCCGGAGTCTGTAGAAGGAAAGTAGTTGTCAAGCCAAGCGGGAGGTTTGATGCTTATGCATACGGATGATGCATATGTAAAGTTCTTTGCCGGGGCGGATACGGCGTTAAAGGCTTGAAGGAAGTTAGGGTTGAACTTTTTAGGCTTGAAGTTGACACCCGAGAAAAGCGTCGCGGAGTATGTGGGAGACTTCCGCCACATCAAGATGGACTTGAAGACGGCGGTGCAAACCGTCTCGGAGGTAGATTGGGCGGTCCATGCGTTGAATGGGTTGCCTAAGGAGTATGCAACTCTAGTGGAGCTTCTAGAGTTGGGTGAAATGGAATTGACGTTGGATGCGGTTCAACCCGAGCTCATGCCAATGGAGCAACGTTTGAGGTTGGACGCAGTGTTAGGAACTCTGGAGGGGAGGGATAAAGGAGAATATGCCGGCTTCGGCGTTTGCTGCCAAGCGGGAATGGTACGAGGTAACCGTTGCCAAGGGGTCAAGCGAGTGGATAGTCACCGGAGGGAGAAAACCTGACACGAGAACTTGCTATGCTTGCTGTGAGAAGGGCCACGTCCGGGACTATTTGTCGGAAGTTTAACGTGGACAAGGAGTGCTACAATTGCGGGGAGAGGGGACACATCCTCTCAATGTGTAGGAAAGTCCGGGGTGGTACGGGTTGCGGAGGTGAGAACCGGCAAGAGTTTATAGGTGTGGCGTTTAAGGCGTGGCACAAGGAGGCGCGGGTGCCGGCGGGGGTATTGCTCGTCGATTCGGGAAGTAACACATCACGGCAAATAGGGGTAAATTCGCAATCTATGACAGACTTGCACGTACAAAGAAAATTGGGGGGATTGGGGGAGAAGCCTTGAAGGCGGTGGGGTTGGAAAGGTTCTCTTGGAGTGTGAGACGCCAACTGGGGCGAGCATGGTAACCTTGAATGAGGTTTGGCACGTTCCCGGAGCAAGGGCGAACTTGTTGGCGATGTGGAAAGCAAATGACGCGGGAGCAAGGGTTTGCTTTGAGAGAGGAGTAGCCCGGTTCGAGAAGGGAGTTGTAGTCCGCATGGAGGCCGTGCAACGCGACGCGTTGTGGGAGATTGCAACGGTGAAAAAGGGAAGAGCGTTCTTGGCGGTCAAAAGGCCGGCCAACGTGGGTGGGAGGACTGGAGAGGCGGCAAGGAAGCCGCCCGTAGTTGCGGAGAGAAAGCGGGTGGAGGTGAAGCCGGTCAAGTTCATTGAGGTTGACCTTGAGTTGGACGATGAGTCGGACGATGGGTTGAAACAGACCCAATCGGTGGATGTGAGCGTCGGGGAATCGGAGGCCCCCACGAAAATGGTGACGGAGGTGCGCGGCGCAACGAAAGCCGTGGAAGCGCGTGTAGCGGAGGCCGTGGGAGCAACCGTAGCAAAAGTCGTGGGAGCACACATGGTTGGGGAGGTTGTTTTTTGTTGAGAGTGAGGAAGCGACGTCGCCGGAAGCAGGCAACAAGCATTATCCGGAGCGGGCACGAGTAGCGCCGGCGAGGTACGGCGGCGGCGAGGCGAACGAGGGTAGGGTGACCGTGACGCCGAAGGCCAAGAAGAAGACGGGCCGTAGAGGCTAGCGCGGGGGAGCACTCAACAATTAGTCCGCGCGGGAGTGTTGGAAGTTGGGGTTGGTTAGGCGGGCAAATTGCTGGTGTAGGCCGTGGTTACTAGCTAGTTTAGCTAGGCTAATTGAGACCGTACGATCTTGAAATGTTACCCCGTGTGAGTGGTCGATCATGGAGGTTTTACGTATGAGGAGTAGTACGATTTCAGCCGTTAGATGAGTACATTGTAGAGTGACGATCGAGTTCCACGACGACCGTGGATTGTCGAGGTTGCGCACTAGAGGGCTGATTGTAAGCTCGACTAGTATAACTTGGACGTTTGTATGGGGATGAAAACTCATACTAAGAGATGCTTGTTGGGAGGAGAGCGCTTCTTTGGTAAAGGCGCTTGTAAACAGGGTGGTTAGACCCTACGTTCTTGCAAGCATGTGTGTATGATTTTAACACATGGTGTGCGAGCCTTGCATCATGGGGAAGCAGACCCAGACGCCGTTCCTCAAGGAGTTGGACTCTTAGGAGTCCCTCGAGCTAGTGCACATGGACATGTGCGGGCCCATGCCGGTAACGTCATAGGGGGGAGTAGGGACTTGGCCACTTTCCTCGACGACTATAGCAAGCTTTCGGTGGTGCAACCGATGAAGCGGAAGAGCGGCGTCACGCAGTCATGGAGAGCGTGTTTGCTCGGTTGGAGTTGCAATCCGAGAAGAAGGTCAAGTCGGTGCAGACGGACCGAAGTGGGGAGTACGTCAACGAGGGTTTGACGGCCCTCCTCGGCAATGGAGGGACGGTGCAATGGACCAACGTGGGGGACTCTCCCGAACAAAGCGGTTCAGTGGAGCCTTTGAATCGGGCGCTCGAGGAAAGGGGGCGGGCTTTGCTAGAAGGCGCCAAGTTGGATCCGAAGTTGTGGGCGGAAGCGATAATTATTGCTAACTACACGCGGAACCGGGTGCCCTCAAGCGTGCCCGGCAAGACCCCGTGAGAGATGTTTACGGGGAAAAGCCAAACCTTAGCCACTTGCGGGTGTTTGGAGTGCGGGCCTACATCCACGTGCCCAAGGGAAACCGGAAGAAAATGGAGTTGGTGAGCGAGCGCGGGGTGTTTTTGGGTTACGAGCCAAACTCCAAGGAGTCCTCCGGAGCGGGAAGGTAGGGTGTGTTGAAACTCATGGTAGGGAGTCGTAGTGTAGTTGAGTTACTCGTCAGTGGGTGTTATCGTGTTGTTCGGCACCCATCATCATGACTCATTGATGCCAGCCATGCATCTCAAGTGGAACACACGAAGCGCTAACAAGCGGCTTCCTTCTCCACAAACTTCTCTTCGAATGATGTATCACAATAGTGTTTCTCTCCGCTATTGTCTCACGGGTCTTCCCGTTCCACTAGGCTCACTAGCCTACTAGGCTTACTAGCCTAAAGTCACACACTGCTAGGCTCACTAGCCTAGCTTACAGTCACACTGAATTTTAGCCTTCAATAGCCTCATCTACGGCTTACACTGATGGTCGCTCTCAACCGCCTTAGTAACCTCCAATCCGCCTAAAGGTCTAACCGCCTAATCGCCGTACACGAACGCCGGCGCTCACTAGTCCAAACCCTACACGGATCGAACCCTAATCACATAGTAATTCGGCTGACCATATCACCGAATTCTGACAGGGTGTTGACTTCCGCGACGCGATCGTGAATGAGCGCGGATCCTCTGTGGTTGTTGAGCTTGGCTTCGACCCGAAAGAAGGAGGAGGGGGGTGCTCGCGACCCTAGTCGTGTGAACCCTCCGACTTGGATGGGTGCAAGGGCTATCCGTACGGGGAAGGCCTG
>DF237841.1:0-10145 GCA_000708835.1 Klebsormidium nitens | reverse complement strand
GGGTCGACGCGCCAGGGACCCGCTTGAGGTGCTCCATGTCTAGCTTGACTGCGCCAGTCTCATACGAGATGTTATCCTCGAACAGGTCCCCCAGGCAGTACGCCCTGCTGACACAGGGGACGTCCGAGTCCCCACCTCCGGTATTTCGGCTGAAACACAGAGCATAGATTTTGCCGTTTGGATTGAGATGGCAGATCAGTCTCTGACGGTTTTCATGGATCCGACCCGTGTAGCACGGCTCTGTGCGATCGCTGTAGTTGTAGCGATCATGTCCATCCTCGTAGGCGCTGGGGTGCAAGCGCTCTCGGAGCAGCGCCAGCATGCGCGTCTTGACGAACTCGTCATTCGTCGAGCTGCGCTCAGTGCCCCTTGCAGACATCACTCGCGGGTTTCTAAACCTTTCGTGGAGTCTTTCGGGCACTTCAAATGGCAGCTTGACCTCTTCACGGGCCTGTAGCACAGCACGAAGGCAGCTTGTTAGGAGCACATTCGTGCCAAGTCATCTACATGGCCTTGTCAAAATGAGAGGAGGAAGCCAGGAAGGAGGCCAAGGTGGTTCGTGTTTGGCGACCACTTGAACTGGAAAACCTTGCGCTGCCTTTCAACCAAGGATTGTGTGAGAGCAACAGATTGGAACAAAAGCCGAGCGCCTTCAAACGCAGCGATCCCATCAAGCTTCAACGCTGAAGAGGCGATCAGAAACGAGGAGTGCGCCACAAGCAGGGTCCTTCCTTCCGCAAAGATGAAGGCCGCATTTCAAGCAATCACTGCTCAGGCTCGCAGCAAAACTAGCATGATGTACCAAGAAACGATGTATTACTTTCTAAAGAATCTAACGGGCCTTTCCTGGTACATCTTGCGGGCATGGCCGGGCAGCACATCAAGCGCCAAAACCGTTTCGTACCAGGAAGGATGTGTAACTCTTCAAAGATTGAAGCCGTTTTCTGGTACAGCCTTCATATGACCGACCAGGCAGGTGTGGGGGCTGGATGAGCTGCTCACCTCGAGGGGCTCCAGCCAGGTCACGAGAGCATCCTTCCAGGAATGGGCCGGATTGATGCACGTCAGGACGCTTTCCGGCTTCTCGATCTTGGCGCTTCCCGGGGTCCGCCACTCGCGGTCCTTCGAGTACACGTTCAGGTCGATGGCGTCGGCGAGCGCAGGATGCCACCGCTGCAGCCTCTTCTTGAGGCGCCTTGCAAAGTGGAGAGCCCCCTCGGTGTTAGAGGCGAAGACGAGCTGGCGGGGGGCCAGCTGGTTGATTGTGAGGTGGAGGCTGAACTTGGTCTGACCGGGGCTCTCGATCCAGACGAAGCTGCTCGGCTGCAGCTCACAGTCGTATTGCTCCATGAATACGATACTGGCCCACTTCTCCATGAGCCCAATCACCTCCTCCCGATCGTACCTCTCCCCAGCCTCCACAACCTCCCCATCCGCCCCGATCACCGGCTGACGCCTGAACGGAAGCCCCTCCTTCCAGTCGAGGTCGAGGTAGGGCTTGCAGGGCTTTCCGTTCTGGATGATTTCGGTCACCGACCCGTGCCGCCCCTCCAGATGCGACCGCGCTGTCTCCTAGTCCGGGTATGAGGCGAAGCTGCGCCAGGGGACCCTGACCCCTTCCCGAAGCATGGCAGACCACTTGTGCAGGACCACCTGCGCCCCGTAGTTTAGGAGCGCCGCCTCCTGCTGCATGAAGACTTTTGGGCCAGGAAGGCGGCCCCTGGGGTTGGCCCCGGTCTGATGGAAGCAGTTGGTGCCGTGCTCCCGCACACGCAACACCCGGAACTCGTCATTCTTGAAGACCTCGTTGCCAGTCAGCGGATCAGAGAGAATTGCCGGCTCGGGCGCCGCCACAAGGTCCTTGTGCGCCATTGGAGGCCTGCATGAGCGATGTAGGAGCAGTCAGATACCGCAGCGCAAGAGAGGCTGGCACACCTGCGTAGCCTTCGACCGTGCTCGTGAACGAGTAAAACGACACTACCTGGTGCAAGTACCTTCTGTGGAGATATGCCCACGTTGGTGGACGGGTTTGATGAGCTGTGGCGCACCAAAAAGCATCGCTGACCATGTCTCCTGCTTTACAGAGAAAGATTGAGGAAGCAGATTCTTAAGCACTGCAACACTCGACGGGGCGGCCGACCTCACACCAAAGCATGAGGATACGGATTCGCAAAGAGAGACCGACAAGCCTGGGTCGTCCGTTCACGTCTCTCTGACAGAATACTGGCTGACTCAGTGTACATTAAGTGTACCCAGTGCACCCAGTGTACACTTTGCACTGTCCGAGCGATCCTGTCAACAGGATATAGCCGGCCCCAAGTTCCGACCATCCACCGCACAGTGAGCACAGCAGGCTGCCCAAGAAAAGTGGCGGTGGGCTGCAACCCCACTGAACTTTGTAAAGATCATCACGATCTTCGAAAGGGACAGCCACTTACACAGAGGTCGGTGGCGCTTCATCCGAGGCCCGCCTCCTCTGCATCTCTCTTCGCATGGGCTCCAGCGCATCGTCCACGGTTTGCTCCTCGAGCCGAGCTGTCGCTTCCTCCATCTCCAGCTGCCTGTACAGATCCAGTGATTCAGCGTCCGGCAGTGCCGAGTCGTCAATGCCCCGGTCATCATCAGATGTGGGCTCTTCGTCGGATTTGGTCTCGTCTGATGTTTCTTCAATGTCGAAGGAGGCAGCCTCTCGACCGGACGTCGCTGCTACCTCCTGCAAAACCATAAGGAACTGATCAATAAAATCTCGCCGTGCTTGCCGCTCATTGGCCGTCAGAAGAAGCTGGCAGTGGGGATCTTCTTGCAAAGAACGGTGAGCGCAGCCTGGTGCTTAGCCCGGCAATGAAGACAGAGCCTATGCCTCTTTGCGCAGCCTCGGCATGCCCCTCTTGATACCTTTCAGCAATCGCACACAGAACAGCACACAGATTGCTTACTGCTTCGTCCGGGCTTCCGATCCGGATCCTGGTACCGCTTGGCGCTGGGGAGCTCTCTCTGCTTGAGACGGCCCTCTTCCTGCCTGCGACCTCCTGCATTTGAGCATTGGGACACGTTGCATTCAGAGCAGGCATCACACGGACTTAGGGGAACGCCTCAGCGCTCAAAGGCATCACAACCATGTGCTTTGACACCAAGTTCACGGGCCGCTTTGCTCTTTCTCGCCCCCTGACCGTCAAAGAGAGCGCAATTTTGAAGGCCGTACACGACTACCGCCCTCAGAATAACCTGGAACTACCCTCTGCGGCTTCCGAGCAAGAGCGCCCGGTCAAGATCGTGCGGGTGGGATCCAAGCACATATACGGCGGAGAGAAATTCCACTTCTTCGGTATATTCCCCTCCTTCGACTGCCAATGGACCGTCTCCAAGGATAAGCGCGCTCTTGTTTGGGACGAGAGAGGTGACTTCAGGGACTATGTGAGCTGGTTAGAGCACCTCATCTCCCATTTCTTTGCGGCATGGGGAGTACAGCTGAACGGGACCGTCACATTGGAGGGGAATCTCTTAGGCGACACGGGATCGATTACGATCGATGGCGACCGGATTGTCGTCGATCTGAAGGAACCGATCAAGGTACTTTGCATAGAGAGATTGTTCGACTCACCGTAGGTGGCGGCTCTGCAGCAGCGGAGAGAGGCTTGCTGGCAGGATGCGGAGGGCTCGAGGAGGGGCCCGAGTTCTGCAAGACAGCAAGAGGGTGAGGAGTTTAGGGACAAGGGGCGCAGAGACGAGACAACCTCGACCGAAGGAAGTGTATTCCACATACTTAGGGCAAAGCTTTGGCGCTCAAAGGGCATCTGATTATGGGCTACGACACCAAGTTCACCGGCCGCTTTACCCTATCGCGCCCTTTGACTGCCAACGAGTGCCCGTGCACGACCACCGCCACCAGGCGGATCTCGAGCTACCTTATGCAGTTCTCGAGGAGCGCCCGGTCAAGATCGAGCGGGAGATATTCAAGCCCTGCTACATTGGCGAGTGGTTCAACGAGTACCCCTCCTACCATTGCCAGTAGACGGTATCACCCAACAAGCGCGCTCTCGTCTGGGACAAAATCGAGAAGTTCTACAACTACGTGAGCTGGCTCGAATACCTCATCTCTCACTTTTTTGCCGTATGGGGAGTGCAGCTGAGCGGGACCGTCAATTGGAAGGGAGCCAATCGGGGCGACAGAGGTTCGATCACGGTCGAGGGGGATAGGATTATTGTCAAGATGCCTCTAGCCCAGAACTCACCGTAGGTGTCGGCTCTGTAGCAGCGGGACGGGGATTGCTGGTAGGATGCGGGCCGCTGGAGGAGGGGCCCGTTTCCTGCACGACAGGGGGAAGGCAAGGGGCTTAGGGGCAGATGACACGTAGAGTAGGCAACTTCACACCATGGAATGGTACTTCAATTGGGGTGCGATCCAGACCCCGGAGCAGATCAAGAGGGTCTTTGCTCTCGGCGCCAAGACCGATCCAGAGACTTTGAGGGCAGCAGCGAGCTTCCAGGATGCAGCCGCAGGTGCGATCACACGCCTATACAAGAGGGGCACATGCAACGACCCCAGGGATCTATCCTGGCCGTGGCTGTTTCGATGGTTCATGCAAGCGGGGGGGTTCGAGGACTGGTCGAGCGACGATGTTATTGAATTCTTCGACAAATTTATGAGCAGTGAAGTAGGCAGATTTGAGGAATTCAAAGGCAAACTTTCAAAGCGCATCTGCCGCGCCGCACTTGAGGACTGTCGATGTGGGCACTGACCTCTCTACTGACGCTTGGCGCGGTCGGCGGGTCCTGCCACTGGGGTCGAGCAGGTTGCACTGCAGAACGGGCCATCACCTCTGCCACCCAGTTTGGGTTCGATTGCTGAATGAGAAAGGAATGCACGAGTCAACACCCAGTTCATCGACTCTTTCCATAAGCCAGCTCTCAATACGCATGGGTGCAAACGAATGAACGTGCTCAATGACAGCATGATCTCACACATGTCGGACAGCGACAGCGACTGGAACTCACGCTTCCTCGCCACGCATCAAATGGCTCGAGGCTGACTGGCTTTGACTTGACGCTCTTCTGAACCTCCTGCATGACATGTATTGCCCGATTATTCGTCATTCGTGAATCACCCGGTCTATATCGACGCTCTGTGGATGCCGGTGAGAAGGGGCATGGTGATTCTGGGAAGTGGCACTTGTGGCCTGGCGGTACTTCGTGCAATCCTGAGATGGAGCCTGTATGAGGCAGAAAGCAACTTTGCTGACGAATAACTCACCTCTGCGATCGGAAGGTGAATCAGGGGCCGCCCGCATGAGCTGCTCGGGGCGTCGGGATCGTGTGTGGGCCACCCCGGGTTGCTCTCCACGCCCCCAATCATCAATTGGGTCGCTGCATCGCACCAGAGGGATCCCTCAATCAATCGTGCTCAGAATGGCAAGCCCTTCAAGCCAGATCCGTGCATATGATCCGCAAAGCCGACTGGACCCTATTCTTGCCAATTAGTGCCAGAGGTGTGTCGTCGTACCTATCAGCGCCTTGCTCTTTGGTGCTGAGGAGTAAAAGACCTCCTCTGATCCGCGCCCGTAGGCTGGAGATCCTGCGAGAGCATATTATTGGGATGTCAGTCTGAAGGGCTGGGCGAGTCGAGAGCCCTGCCAAGATTCGAGGAGTCCAGCAAGTTGTACCAGTTTAGCGCCCATTCGGATTCTTCAGAAGTAAACACCCGGTGCCGCGGCGCTGCCTGCACGCTGTAAAGCCTCACACCGTTCTGGGGGCGCCGGCCATACCCTGCAGTATGTACCAGAAAACGCCCATTAGATTCTTAAGAAAGTAATACAGTGTTTCCTGGTACACGGCCCTGCACGCTTCAAAGCCTCACACCGTTTTGAGGGGACCCGGCCATACCCTGCAGGATGTACCAAGAAAGGCCCCTTAGATTCTTAGGAAAGTAATACAGGGTTTCTTGGTACACGCTGATTGTGCGATGGATGGGTGGATTATGTGCTTTCATGCGCTTCATGGGCAAGGCCGGCCATACCCTGCAGGATGTACCAGAAAACGCCCATTAGATTCTTAAGAAAGTGATACAGCGTTTCTTGGTACACGCTGATTGTGCGCTGGATGGCCGGATCATGCGCTTCATGGGCAAGGCCGGCCATACCCTGCAGGATGTACCAGAAAACGCCCCTTAGATTCTTGAAGAAGTAATACAGCCTTTCTTGGTACACACCCCCGCACTCTGCAAAGCTCCGCACCGTTTTTGAGGGGCCTCGGCCATACCTGCCAAGATGTACCAGAATCTGAGCGGCCTTTTGATGTTCGAGAGGAAATCGCCGAAAACTATCACGAGAGGACACGCATGGGATCGTTGGAAGGAGAAGGAGTCGTCGCTCACCTTGGAATGCGCTCCTCTCCAGCACGCTCTTTGTGGCGGTGGGCTGAACCCCAAACCTGTCGCTCCTGCTTGACAGCGCGCACAGTCCCTCTGCGTGGTGGACATGAGGCTGCCCGGATTGCGCCTCGTCACTGGCGGCGTGCTGATGGCGGGCAGCGCCAAGACCGCAGTCCGACTCAGAGTCGCCACCGGTCGCACTGGGGCTGGTTGTGGAGGGGCTGTCGGGTGCGTCGCGGCCAGCAGACGCGGGCTATGAAAAAGGTTGCGCTCAATGGGTCAGAAAAAGCGCAACGCTGGGGTTTCAATGTCACAATTAATCGCCAGATAACCTGCAGAAGTCCTCGGATTCGTGCGACAGGTCAAGGGCATGCACTCTGCCCCGACCATACCCAGCAAGGTGTACCAAGAAACACCCATTTAGATTCTAAAGAAGTAATAGGTTCTTTCTTGGGTTCCTGATGAGAAGCAGAACTGACGCACCACAGAACGCTTTCCTTTGTATACCGCTTTTGGGGCGCCGCTTGGAACCCCTCCCGATATTGCAAGACTCGGAACAATGACCTTCGATTTTGGAGCTAATGAGTGTGCCCAGCTGGCTCGGGACACTGCTCGGCCATACACTTAAGGATATACCAGGAAAGGGCTGTTAAATTCTTAATAAAGAAAACGCCACTTCCCGATACATGCTGACGGCGCGCTGATCCAGCCACACCCCCAATGATGCACCAGGAAAGAGCGTCAGTTGAATCTTCAGAGAGGAATACGCCACCTCGTGGTACATACTGACAGCGCACCCCAATTCATGCGAGCGAGTGACAAAGGTTGGGTCGGGCCATGCTTTGCGCCGTCAGTGAACCAAGGCCTCAGCAACACAGTGCAGCGCAAGGGACTGCTGGACGCTCACCTTGCGATCTGCTGAGCGCCGTACGACGGCTGCTCGTGGCAGGAAACCGCCCCGGCCGGAGGTTGTTTGACGGCCCGCAAAGGCCCTCACGTGCGGGGCGTTGCATGCACTGCGCCTCGTCACCGATCGAGCTGGCGGCGGCGCGCTCACACTCTGAGGGGTCGAGAGTGGGGCGAGTCGCGGCAGCGGCGGAAGGCTCGTCGGCATGGCGCGCGTCGTGGACGCCGGCGCCTTGCGATCCTGCACAGTGGATCAGCACGGCGGCTCGTGAATCTCACAATCCGGCCCGAAGATCAAGAGCATGCAAGCTGTCCAGCCATGCCCGGCAAAGACGCCACTTTGTGGTACATGCTCATGGTGCTGCGGGCCCGGCCACACCCCCCAGAATGTACCGGGGAGCTGCCTATTAGTCTCTGAAGAAAGATTGAGATGATTCTTGGTACACTTTCGTGAAAGCGGCAAGCCCAGCCATACCCCCCAGAATGAATCCGGCCATACCCCGCAAAGAAGCGCCCGGCCATGTCCCCTAAAATGCACCCGGCCATACCCCCCAAAATGAATCCGGCCATACCCCCCCAGAATGGATACGGCCATATTCCGCAAAATGCACCCGGCCATAACCCCTAGAATGAATCCGGCCATAACCCGGCAAAAAAGCGCCGGGCCATGCCCCTGAAATGCACCCGGCTATAACCTACAGGATGTACCAAGGAAAGGCCCAGTAGATTCTTAGAGAATAATACAGCGTTTCTTGGGACACGACCCTTCTCTGCTCCGCATGCTGAAACCGCCACACACCGTTCAAGGGGCCAGCCATACCCCGCAAGATAAATGTACCAGAAAACGCCCAGTAGATTCTTAAAGAATAAAACAGCTTTTTCTGATACAATGCCTTTCGTTAAAGTTTCACACCGTTTGGGAGCCCGGCCGTACCCTGCATAGTGCACCAAGCCGCACCCCCCAAAATGTACCAGAAAACGCCCAGTAGATTCTTAAGGAATAATACAGCGTTTCTTGGTACACGACCGTGATGAGAAGCAGGGTTGGCGTACCAAACAACGCTCTTCCTTGGTACACTGCTTTTGGGGCGCGGCATCAAACCTCTTCAGATGAATCAAGAACCGATCTTCTGTGTTCGACATCACACTTCCAGGAGTCATTGAATGTTGCGCAATCACTGTCGATCTGCCAGCCAGGGTGCAAGCTGATGGGCGCTTGCCTCAGTGAGTTCTCGTTTGACAATCTCGGGCGCTTACCTGCTGTTGCCGTCCATGACCGAGGAACAGCAGATGACCCAGCCCCCTTCTGATGCTGCTCGCGTTCAGGACAGGCAGGGTTCGCCTTCTTTCGCGCCTTCTCGCGTCCCTGGATCCATGCTGCAATAAGAAAAGGGTACGATCAGCGCGGGGCCTGTCGGGCCTGCAGCCATGCAAAGACCTGCACGATTCAAGGTCGGGTTGCGGGCTGCTCAGACACAATCGAGATGTGTGTGTCTCAGGACCCTTACATGCGCGGTCGCTGTCGATCTTGAAACAACCCTTTGATGGCCCGTGGCTTTCGCAGAAGTATGTGACCGCCCCTCCCATCTTGCCCCTGTGGAGCCCATACTCCGCGGTTGTGTCGCACTCGCGGCAGTGAATGGCATGCGGGTCTGGAAAAGAGAAGAATACTTAGGGAATCATGCAGGGCCAAGCCTACCCCACACCCCTGCATGCAGGAGCGGCCATGCCATCACGTTTTGGCGCTGTACCAAGTTTTGGCCTATTGGTATCTAAAGAAAGGACTGGCCAGAACTTGGTACACTTCCCAGCCATGCCATCAGTTTTTGGCGCTGGTACCAAGAAGTGACCCATACTCGTCTCGAGAAAGAACGGGTCAGAACTGAATCCACTTCCCTGCGCACGCCCAGGCATGCCATCAACTCTTGGTGCCATTGTTATGTTCAGGAAGAAGTGGTCAGGACTTGGTACGTTCCCTACGCATTGCCCGGCCATTTCACCAACTTCTGACGTTGTACCAGGAAATGGCCAATCATTATCTTCAGAACTGGCCAACACTTGATACTGCTCCCTACGCATGCCCAGTCATGCCTGAAACTTCTGGCGCCATTTACATGTGGTCACACCTGGTACAATTTCAACACAGACCCAGCCATGCCACCAACTTCTGGCGCTGTACCAAGAAATGGCCCATTAATATCTTTAGAAAGAATTCGCTAAAACTTGGCACACTTCCCGATGCACGCCCAGCCATGCCACCAAAGTTTCTCTATTTGATGTTGAAAACGAATCATGACCCACTGTTATAGGCTGGAGAACTTTGAAGAACACTTTTCCTGAATCAGTCTTGTTCTGACGGTGTTGTACCAAGAGTTGTTTGAAACAGAATGAGATTTCATACACCTGCTTACAGGGCCAGCAAACTAATATCCCCCTGACCTTAAGAGTTGGCATTTGAAGAAGCGAACAATCCGCCTTTAGCTCACCACGTTCCGCAGCGCAATTCAAAGCTTCTTCGCGTACCCGCGCATCCTGCTGATTTGCTTTCTGGTCAATAGCGCTGGAGCGCCGGCCTCGTGGAACCTCGCGAGCAGGCTGCCCCTCATTCTTCAATTGCTTTGACCTTTGGCACCGCCGGCGGCGAGGGGCAGATTTGTCATCGCTCTGCGCGTTGACAGCAGCAATCAAGATCTTTTGCCTTTCTGCACTAATCGAGATGCGCTCCCTATACTCCGCAGCGCGCGCAAAGCGAGCAGCCTGGCAGACCCTATGATCAGACTTGGACCGGCCACAAGGCCGGCTTCTCGCCATGATGAATCAAGCATTAGGTCCGTTGTTCACGGCTGCAAGGACTTAAAATCAAGGGCTGATC
>DF237842.1:7236-17468 GCA_000708835.1 Klebsormidium nitens | reverse complement strand
GTAGCGGTTCTCCATGCGTGCCAGATCCGCCGTCCTCTCGTGGTATGCAGAGTAGATGTAGCCGTTCTCTGGGGCCTTGTGCTTGACCAGGAGCTTCTTCCACCTCTTGTGGGTGTTCCTGAAGACGCGGAGGGGTGCCCCGTTTGTGACAAGATCCGATTTTAATCTCAAAGTGAACCGGGCATCAATAACTTCAAGCAATGGCTCCACCAATGATAAAGAGACGGAAAGGCAAGAGCGATCCAGAAGAAGAGGATATGTTAGTGCCCCTTTAGCTGCCTTCCTTTTCTTTGGTGAGGTGTTCCGACCTTGAAACCAGCGCAACTGTTGCCGTATGATTCGTCTATTCAACAATTGCCGGTTTTCGATGTGACCTATACCACACTAGGTGTCCTGTGTTTATCAGAACACTGACAACGAAGTCCAGAAGAAGTCGTAAAGACAAAGGACGGCTCCCAAGATCTAAGAGCTTCAGCGTTCCTAGACAACGGTGAAGATAACTCAAAGATGCCTGGTTAAGAAGAGAAACTCACTTGACCTTGACGATATCGCCTGTGTTCATGTAGAGCATATGCAATTGGTGAATCACAGTGTCCATCAGCGCAAGAGTAACTCCCGGCACTTCCAGAGCCTCCAGATAGTACTCTTCCGCCTTTTTTAACCTTCTCTGCTTCTTAGAGAGGAGGCCCAGGTATTGCAGCAGGATGCCCTCATTGCACCGCTTCCCGTAAACTCGCGCCAGCGCTTTCTTGCCCGCGGAATTCCGTGCCACCTGGAGGGCGCCCTTGTACAAAGTCTTTGCGTAGGCAAGGTTACCGACCATCTCGAGTTGGGAACCGTACTCCCTTCCTGTTGCAAGCGCCAAAAAAGACGTCGTGGGATTGACTTTATCGTGGTTTTGAAGGGCACATTTAGAAAGATGGATGTGGAGTCTGGGTCTCCTCCAAACATAGCCTGCACCAACCGTGTGTGGCGGCGTGATTGAAGAAAGACGTACTTCTTGCGTCGGCGGTTTAAGCCACCAAGCAACGTTGACTAGAAGTTGCAGGAAAGTTGCTAGAGAAGACTAGTCACCAGACGCTCCAAATGGTACATCCATCATAGCCCAGATTGTAGCATCTGCCAACACTGGCCCCCAGCCGCTCATAAGAAGAGGAGACTGGTGGTGCAAATCACAAAAGGTTGGTTGGCCCTCTGATCTCAAGTGCCGTGCCTAAGAAAGGCGCTGCTGTTGGAGAATTTGTCGGAAACTAATTGCATAAATACACCCGTAGCACCAGGGGGGATCGCGGATGAACACTATTCACAGCCTTCTCGAACACCTTCAAATGGTTCAAGCATTACGTACTATCAGTCAGAACGTCTACGGAAGCCTCACCTAGTACAAAGACGTCAAGACATCGGGCCTCGTTCTCGAATTTCTTGCCCTCCAACTCCTTCAGCAAGCCCTGGAACTTGCTCAAAACAGCCTCGTGTGTCGTAGGGTAGGGCCTCCCCAGCGGCAGCATAACAAGAACGTCCTGCGATAGGCCGGACCTTTCCTTCTGCCCAACCGCTTCTCTGAAACAGAACATTAGAAAACTGTTCAAGAAAGTTTCTGCCAAGAAGACAGATCAAGCTAGGGAGTCAGAATGAAGAGTGTCTGGTTTTTTCAGTATCATGTACAGAAACTTGGCGTCCGCCACTGCCACTATCAATTGCGCATGTTGCCCTTCTGAAGGACATGACAACTGATTGGCTGAGTCTTGCTGTCATTGCCCTGCCATGTTGGCGCATACTGGAATCAGCCTAGACAACCAGCTGAAATTGAGGCTGAAGCACGTTTACAAGTCATTGCATTCAGAATTATTGGTGGTCACCATCCCAGCAAGCACCACAATTTTCAAAACTTCATTCCCAAATGATGTTGCTGGTATCCTGCATCATTAGTAGCACGATTTCTATTCCAGCTCCATGAGAGTTGCCACATTGCATTTTCAAATGGTAGCCCCACCGGTGTTCCTTGAGCAGCTTCCGCAGCGTCTCCTCGCTGGCACCTCCATCAAACTCGGCCCGTCATTCTCCAACTCGCACTTGAGCTGGAAGAGCGCCGCCATTGCTTCAAAGCTTCAGTGCTACAAATTACTCAATATGATTTCTTTTCAGAGCTGCGCAAAGCTGTGCCGTTAGGTTGTCAGCACTGCTTCATTAGGGGCCACTAGGGCTGCATCTGGGCCACCACCACCATGTCCTCTGCTTCAGCGCCCTTCTGCCTACCTCAAAATGGCTTCAGAGAGCTGCCTCAAGCTGGAGCCCTGGGTTCTGGGGCCAGGAATTGGCGGTGTGTAAAGGCTCGCGCCCCTGAGCTAGTTATACGCGCGCTGCTTTTCCACGCGCGTGCCCCTACCAAAATTTAGTCAACCAACGGTTGTCGCTTGTACTAATATTAGTACAGCAACAAACAATTGCAACTTTCTATGACGGGTCGTTTCGAAAGCGCGCCGTCGATTTAGCACTAAGCTACCTTGGTGGACCTTGTGGGACGAGACTTATCAACGGGGTGGGGTCCTTGACACAATACTCAGGGTGTCAGGGACACATTGATTAACCTGATGTCCGGCATACCTGATCCAGCAGGCGTGCCTCTTGTACAAGTAGACTGTAGCAGCTAGGAGGGATACCTACAAAGTTACTGTACCATGCAATGAAGAAGAGATCTTACATCCATCCTCCCTGAAGGCTGAAAGACTCCTGATTTCTGAATTGAAGTCTAGCTGCTGGCATCAGTGTAAAATTAGAACCATGCAACTCGTGCCAGTGAATCTGTGCTCGCCCTGCAATTCTGGATGATCAGCTGGAAGTGCATGTGGGGAGCTCTCGCTCATCATCTGCCGAGTAGCACATCTGTGCAGCTGCCTAAGAACAGCTGGGTTGCCTTTTGCCACCCCTGCACCTAGCGTTTCCTTCTGGGGGTCCAAAGTGCAGTTGTGACACTGCCGCTGCGTAAATCCGACACGGACAGTAGAGCTGCAAGACGTGGAAAATATGATTGGCGCAATGGCTACATCTGTGACTTTAGCTCAGAGAGAAGCGGCTCTTCTGTAAGTACTTGGCAAGCCTGCCTCAAGTCTCGTCTCACCTTCAAGAAGCACATTAGTTTTCCAATCCTCTTTGCAGCTAGCTTCGTGTCATGCCCAATGCTCGTTGCGTATCAAGTTTTGTGTTTGTCCAGATTGCCTGTTGCAAGCAATTCAGGAGCTCAATAACCTTCATGTTGTCATCAGCTCTTCTCGAAGACAATCAACATAACCACCACATTCGACCCTCTGTGGCAAACTCGGAATGTCAAGCTCTTATGTCCTTTTGCAGGAGAAGAAACGAAGAGCTGGAAAGCAAGACGGCAGAGGCCTTCGCACAAGCTGAAAGCACTCTGGTGAGGATCTTGTCAACTTTGTCACATTCAAAATTTCCACGGCTGTGGATGCTTGACTTGTTTGAGACAATGATTGTGCATGGCATTGGACTGCGCCCCTTCAAAGTTTAGCAATAATGGAAAGGTCCATTCTGTGCAGAGGTTTCTGAGTTGTGACCTGCACTACTGTCAATGCCCACAATCAGTGGTATCGCAAACTCACTTCTTACTGCCCGTGCAGAAGGATCATCACAAGAGGCTTGCCCGGAGCATTGACCTAAGTACAGTTACCTCATCTCAAGATAGGTGAGAAACTTCTTTGCTTTTGTGATGATCCCTCTTCGTGGTGTTTCTGAAGATTCGTGTGTGTCACAGCATAGCTATTACATGAAATATCATTTGTTCTCTGCCTTTGAATGTAGGGAAGTAACTCTCTAGATAGCGCAATTTCAAAAAAGCATTCTCGAAATTTCCACGAGCTAGATTGCAGCTGCTCGTGGCTTTGCTGGCTTCATGGTAAAGCCAGGGAAGGGTGGTTGTAAGAAAGCTGTGATATGCAGTAACAATGTTGAGATTTGCTGTTATAGTGCTGTATATAATGCTGTAACATGACTGTCCGCTGCTCTTCTTTGCAGATTGTCAGGTCGCTCATCTCCAAGTGGAACAGAGGATGCTGAAGCGTCTCCTGTTCCAATCACTGCGAGCCAGCACTACGGGTCTGGCACAAGAAAAAGCAGCACCACCGCTCGTCCCGCTAGGGTCCAGTCTGCGCGCCGGCAGAGCTCAAAAGGGGAGCCTCCAAGCGAATCCAAACCGTGAGTTCGAATCGAGGTCCAACAAACGACCTTTTGAGATTGTTGACAGGGCCCTTGATCCAAGAAACAAAAGAGGGTTTCCCAAAACACACATGTGGTTCTGGCCGGAACAATCTAGACCAGTCTACCCCAAACCTATTCCAATTGAAACGTCGAGATCGCAACAGCGTCGGATAGATGAGACGTCCTGACTTTCTTGTCACGGCTGAGGTGTGCATCGTCCAGGAGAAGCGTTCTGACGTGCAAATTCGAGGCAAACTGCAAAACATGAGGGGATGTGAAGCTGAAATTGTCTTATCGTGCCAGGTCGACCAGCAGGCGAGTCTCGGCAGCAGACAAAGGACCCGCTCTAGTTGCATCCATTAGGTCAGCCTACGTCACCAACCATCCTCGCCTATAGACTCTGGGGTGCAGAATCATGTTTTGCAAAAAGTAGTGAAATTCGCTCGCAGTCCCTTGTGTGGCTGCCACTAACGGGTTGGTGCACGCATGTTGGTAAACAAGAGCAGACGAGTTGTGGTCAAGTATCAATCTGCTCGCAACATTGACTAGTTTTCAACAGTCGAATGGGTGCTGTCACTTTGCCAGAGTACAAGACCAGCGGAATGGCCGTGAAGGTCCTCTGATACCGCCCTTTCGTTCCAAGAGCTGCTAAGGCGATTATGAGCCCTGCAATTTGTGACTGGTCCACAACCGCATTCCAATCGCTGTTCCCCTTGTAGCACTCCGCGGGATGACGTCAGCTCGAGCCTCGAGGCGGACCTCCCTCTGGAAGCGGAGCGGCGGCTGCTGAAAGCGCGTGCTCAAGCACTCGAGGAGGAGTTGCGCGAGGCGCACGACGAGATAGGCGAGAAGGTGCGTCTGCTATACGGCTTTCATCCGGCCAGTCGCTTCGACATAGTCAGCCTGGAGCCTCTTCTTTGGAACAAGATGGTCAACTAGTGATGGCAATAGTCTGCGACGATTCTCCGAATTACATGGTGGTAGAGAAGAGAAAACAGTCTGGTTACTTTATAAATGACCATAGCGGCTCGACGTTCACCTTCTCCAGTACCTCGACACAGTCAAAAGAAAAGCAAAGACTTGCAGACCTCGCTTCTGGTTTACCGCACGCGTGACCGGCGACGCCATGAGAGGGCTCATCTAATTTGTAGCATAATCTTTGCTGACCTCCCACAAGCATCTTCAAGTGCGCAATCCCGCCGACGAGCCCCTTGAGAATTTGGGCACGTTCTTTCTGTCGAGAGAGAGCATAAGATCTTACAACAACTGATTCAACCGCTCGACGAGTATCAGGACACTCCTTACCACCCGATGCACTTCCAACCGTTCATTGTCAAAGACATCAATGCAGGTCTGACCTTTCGATGCGTTCCTTCGCCCTCTCAGGACCTTTCAAAATTCGATCCAACAGCTCGACGAGTATCAGGACAACTTTAACTATCGGATAGCACCGCTTCGGCCAACCGTTCATTATTAAACACATCAGTATAGATCTGACCGTTAAATGCATTCGTTTGCCCTCAGGACCGTAAGATCTTGTCCTTGGAGCGCGAGCTTAAGGAAGTGCTCTCGGAGCGAGCGGCGTCCCAGAAGCAGGCCAAGGCGGGGGACCTCCAGGCGGAGAAGCTGCGGCGGACCGTCGACGATCTGCACGCGAAACTAGAGGCGCGGGACCGTCAGATCGCCGAGCTCAGCAAAGTGAGCTTTTGGGAGATTGAGATCTTTTGATCGGTTCCACCTTTTGCAAGGACTTTACACGAGTTTGGTTGCGGCAGCGGACCGTCGACGACCTACTCAAAGGAACTAGAAGCTAAAAGCATATTGATTTGAAAATGGAAGACAAGACGGCCGGGGACCAATTTCACTTGATTAGCATATCAATTGAGGTCTGTTCTTGGATCTTGCATCTCAGTTTTGAAGGCGGTGAGAATCAGCAGCAGAAACAGCGGTCGAGGCGACCTGGGCTTTGGGATGGTTGTCCAAGCCAGAAAGACGTGGCAGCTGGAGCTGTCACAGTTTATTTACATTTTTCCTCATGAGACACGTGCTGTATTCAGTATACGTAGTTCCGAGTACCTATTTTTCCTTGTTTTTTAACGACTGAAAGATGCTCTGAAAGGAAACGCTTGCTTTTCTGATGCTAAGCCAGTCAGATAGGTCAACAAGTTCCTGATGGTCTCCTGATCATTTCAGGAGTTGGATCGCGTGAGCCGGGGCAATCAAAAGACGGAAGCGGAGGTACGGGCTCGGGAAGTCAGGTAAGGGGTAAGCTTTCTTCCAATGAACACTTTTCACTGGGCGTGTTTTGGATATGGTGAAAACTGAAGCCCTCGCCTACTCCCTGTTGCCAAGCCAGGGGGAAGGCTCCAGATATTTAGACTCACCGGGCATTCTTTAGTGGTCCAAAGTGACCGAGGTTAACACTACAAAGTGGGCGTAGGCGTCACGCCGGCGGCATGGCCGAAGCGTGACGACGGCCGAAGTTAGGCAAGCGAGCATCGTCCGACAGATTCAACTCGTGCTTTTCTGCCGTCCGATTTGAAATGCACTCGCGAGTGCATACGCCCACTTTAAGAGGCTGTGTTTGGTGGATACTGCAGCATTTAAGCGGCTTCTTTGGAAGGTCGACGCGTAAAGCAAGCTTCCCCCTCGACCAAGTCCTCGTAAGCACGGGTTGCCAACATGGCTTACCGCTGTGATTTTGCGTCTTGCCAACGTGCATTAAGTATGCTGTCACTCTTTGCGGCGGTTCCTGATCTACTGCACGATTTTGGACGGCCGATTATATCACTTCTTGCGAGTCTTGTTCTCGATTAAGCCAGAATAGAAGTGTGCTCATTGCAAATAGCCATTCATCTTCTTGTTGCCAGGCTAAATAGGGCCCTCGAAGAGGTCGAGAAGTACAAGCGGGCTCTCCAGGAGAACAGGAGCAATGAAAAGGAGGGGACCGACGTGGCTAGAAAGGTAAGAAAATGTTCACACCTCGTATCCGCCAACGTCGCGTGGCGTACTACAATCAAGCAACCTTCGCAAATGTGCGCATATCAAACGTGGCGCGTTCTGAGATCAGGACTCTGATCCCCTTCGAGTGCATATGACATGTTGGACTTGATGCAAGGACCCTATCTCGCTGCGCCTCTCACTTACCGCTAAAATCCTCAACCTGACCGGTCGAAACATGCTTTCTGATCTCTCTTTTGTCTTCATCCGGCGCAGGACTTTGATAAGGCCGTCATGGAGAAGAAAAAGTTGGAGAGGCAGAAGGCTGAACTGATCGCAGCGTTTAAGAAGCAGCTCAAGCTTATCGATGTTTTGAAGCGTCAAAAGATCCATCTGGAAGCCGCGAGGATGCTTACGTTCACAGAGGAGGAGTTCATGAGAACGATTGACGTTGACAGCCGGTGACATATGTATGTGCTGATTGGACTTTGCGCGCAAGCAAGTGTGCAAAGTCATTCGTAATCGAGAGCGCAGAATGAGATCTGACAAAGCAAGTTCTCAAGGTTTCCCGGTGCAAAGTTTCTGTCATCCAACCGCTAAGCTTCGACGTAACGCGGCACGCTGGGAGTGCAGCCCGAAGGAAATATGCACAAAGGTGTGGCCAGGAATGCAAATCGATAGCTTAGCAGCGGCAATCGAGGCCCACATCTGAATATAGTATGTACGTGACTCACATGGCCGGCGAGCTTATCATGCGTTCATGTTTAAGATCGGTTGATCAGTCGGTCATGGAATTCTCCGGTATGTGCGCGTGCCAGTAAACTAGATGTGCACATGATCCAATTGCATGCAACGCATGTGCAGATCGAGTCGTCAAAACTGCATGCGCGAGGATCCGAGTCCACGGAGTACGTGATTCTTTGAGCACGTACTTTCGTTAGTTCGCGGGGCCGTTTGCGCACAGGCTGGAATATGCAGTTGCTGCGGGCACGTACGCATGGTGGATGTCGTGAAGCTATCGAGCTAAGATTTGCGGGCGGCACCCAAGGGCTGTTGGCATGCAGATTTATGCAAAGATGCTGAACAGCTGCACCCGAAGTATATATGTGCAAACGCTTGATTGCCATTATTTATGAATTGCTTAGGACGGTGAGTGAGAGAGATAATATATGCAGCAAGCAAGTCCTAGTACCCCTGGCTTAGTACGCAGCCGGCCTGATCAGTGTCTTCGCCGCTGGAGCTCGGGTTACTTGCATGGATACGCGAGCAACTTGTTGGACCGCTTAAATTAGGTAGAATCTAAGAGATGCCAAAAATGTAAGTGATTGATTTAGACTTGCATCTGGCTGCTGGCAATCTCCAGGAGGGGCATCGATAGCTGTCATCGGGTTCATCTTCATGTATCCATGTGTTAGCAACTTAAATCCTCGCGCGTGCTCCATTTGCAGTTAGGAAAAAGAGGTTCTGTCCCCTCCTCAAACGGAGGTTCTACCAGCGTGCTTGCTATTGATTAGTTCCCAGTACGGGCTCCCGGCTGGGGGGCTCAAGCTGCGCCTCCCACGTGTGCCAGCGGTATCCCTCCAAGTACCGCATCCCCTCAGCGTAGGTCTGCGGCATGACCTTCCGCACAATCTGCTGGGCAGGAGGGAACTGCGAAGAGCGGCAACCTGCAGATAGCACAGACCGGTTGTGACCAAGCCATCAAAAATCACCTCCTTTGTAAAATGCTTTACGTTTCGGTGGTCACCTGTTCGATGAATTCCTTCATTCATCGTTTTCAGAGTGTCTATATTGTGCGAAACCACACGGAGCGTGGGGGTTCACGACGCGGCGGAAACCTGCCAAAGCTAGATACAACCATCCAGACACAAAAGCTCCTTTTGATTCTACTGAATTGGTAAAAGTCGAGGAAATTTTTTCCAGTTCTTTGAGAATCAAGGTACCAGGCGCGGTCTCGCATCAAGGCGCTTACTTGCACCTGTTGGTGACTCTGCAGACGCCGCGGCAAACGGTCCAAGCGCGCCGGAGCCCATTTTCCGGTCGACCATGCGGAACGCGAAGTGGAAGTTGGTGGTAGTGTGAAGCCGCTCCGCCCCCCCATGCGGGGCCGCGGGGCCGAGCTCGTCGGCTTGGACCAGGACGCGAACCAGGGAGCCCTCCACGTAGATGACCTGGACACGTGACAGGATATCAGACCTTAAGACACTGAGGACGAATCAGAGGGAGTCGGAAGATGGTGAGCAGCAGTAAGAGCGGTGAAAGTGACGTGCGTACTTCACAAGCGGGCGTTCAGATAGCAAGATGCGCAACGGGCTCGTTTCTTCGGTGATCTTATGAGGTCCATTCGAAGTTTGCAGGGGAACGCGATTTCGCTTTGCACTTTCTCAGTTTTCCCGTGCGTCTGTGCAGAGAGAAAGCAAGGTAGGTCGGTTGAGAGGCCAGGGCATCAACGATGGAGGAAGCCTTTGCCATCGGCGTCTGCCGCGTGGAGAGCAAAGTGAATGAACAGCCGTAAGCGAGACGCGCTCCGTGAGGTGGACTAGGATACATAAAGGTATGTTTGCTAGATTCCGGACCGTTGCATGTTTAGTCAAGGCTTTCAAAGCTCTCCGCCCGCTGTTCACCTGCGCTGTGAACTGTATGAGCGACCCGACGGGCACCGGCTTCATGAAGGCCACGTCGTCGACGGAGGTGATGACAGGTGTCAGCCGCGTGTGCAGGCGCGCGCAGATCCAGCCCAGCTCGTACGCCTCGCGCATCACGAAGCCGCCGAACATGAACCCGTTGGCGTTGCGCTGCTGGCTGTGCATCAGATGCACGCTCTGTGGACGCGAAGCGGTTAGCTGTCAGTCGGTCCGCCTTTCCCAGCTAGCGACAGACAGATTGTTCACGGAATAAGCATCCATAAGGTGTCCCTTACTGAGGAAGCAGGAGAACGTGAAGCCGTCAGCATCAATGGTTGCCTTCTGAGACGGAGTTTGAGAACGTCAGCATATGGTTCGTGGTGCGCCGCGGAATGTGCACTAGGAAGTGCACACGGTGGGAAGGATGCGAAAGGTCCGCGTGCTTGTACACCTCACTCC
>DF237843.1:0-20992 GCA_000708835.1 Klebsormidium nitens | reverse complement strand
GTCCTACCACCTCAACGTACCGAGTATCTGCGCGTGCACGGCCGGTACAAATGTCACTGAGGTGGTAATAGGTGCCGGTCGGCGTGCGCGGTCGAGTAGTCAGTTGAAGTACTCGGACGGGACACGTGTACGTTACCGCAGGGCCGGACGGCGGAAGTCCAAAAGTCGCCATGCAAATATGATGGCCCGAGCACCAAGGTCGCGCGCGGATCATTGTGCATGATTGGTTCTTCGGATGCCTTAGTACAACTCACCGCCTTGATTTGCCTGGCTTCGCTGTCGGATCGAAGATCGACGTAGGTAGTCCTGGTGGAAGACTGTAGTCCTGGTTGTATGAGGAAGCAGATTGTTGACTGCCTTCCGACGTTCCGAAGCTTTCGTACAGTGACTAATCTGGACAAATTCTCGAGTAGATTCCTGACATCATCGGTACAAGTGACCAATCCTGCGAGGCGGCCTCTATTGCTTGCACAGCTATATTCATGTCCTTTTCATGTCCAGGGAATCGGCAAGTTTGACCAGTTCTTGCATCATGGTTGGTGGCTTGCAGGCAGTGGCGGGTGCCTGCAAGTTGCAAAAGCACTACCGTATCTGAATCGATCATTTGCGGCCAATTATGGTCAATTCTCACCCTGGTTTGGATTTGGACATCGGTTCTGAAAAAGAAAAAGCTCGCGCATCTTGTGGCGTTCCATGCCCGGCACGTGCTGACGCGACTAAGCTAGTGCACAAACATTGTAAGCACTTGCCACTGAGGCCAGTTTGAGTCGTCTGCTAACGGTGCTTTGCCAGTAATATGGAAACCTAGTCCGCTCTGGCGATCGATCAGAGAGTGCATGCTTGGTCCGTGCAGCAGTAGACGGCGTGTTTTATCCATACACAAGGGATCGACGGCAACGGAAATGTCGGCGGCAGGTTCAGCTCGAAGGGGGCCCGTCCCTGATATCGCCACCAGAGTCCGGAATACATCGGAACAGGGTCCGAGGTTGACCTCCTCTGCTTCATTCAAGCAACTAGGGCGGCCCTTGAGACTTTGGACGGACAATGAGCAAGGGTCTGCGGAGTCGAGCCTCCCAGGGAAAGCACGTCTGTTGGTTGTGTCCAACATTTATGGGGTGACTTTCTTTGCGCATGCAAACGGTGAGGGATCCTAACACACCATCACGTGTACTTGTCCTCCTCGTTTCTCGACTCACATGGAGGATCAGAGAATTCCTCAGTGCAATTGTGACTCACTGGGCCAGATTCAGGAACCCGGCATTCCCGTGAACCGCCTCTTTCAGAAGTTTCTCTTTGGGATGCTCAAGGATTGCAAGAGACGGATTGGCCAGGTTGTAAAAGCGGAGCCCAACTCGTTTATCCATTAAATCTAAGCGCTGACGTTCACATGAGGTTTGGGCCCTTGACCACGGACGGTTATGGGCTGCTTACGGGCACGGTTTTAAGTGGTTTTATGTCCAATAACTAGACTTGGGCGGGTCGCCCGCCTTGAACCGAGGTCAAAGCCCGGCTATTCGTCCAATAACGTGAAAATAAATTCTGTAAATCAGCCTGGTTAGCAGCCAAAACTTCCTTTACTTCTGAAATTCCCTAACTCATCTGTAGGCGTCTATGCTGCCCCCACGGCTCGGCTGATTGAGCTCGCCCAACTGGGCGATCGCGAGTCCTCTGCTTCCAACGGAGTAGGAGAACAATTCAAGCGGGTGTCGTTCGAAGAGAGTGTTCACATCCTCAGCCTCTCAGCCGACGAGCTGCGTCTCGCGGTCTGCACGAAAAGGAACTTGACGATCTACTCAACGCAGGAGCTTCTGGAACAGGTGAAGGCTTCAACTTGAAGGAACGGACTTAATTCAAACGATACCGCTACTTCGTTCTGCGTTTCGAAGCTTGCGCAGCGCGAGTTGGTTCGATGGTGTCTTTGATTCCTGAGACGGACATGATCCGGCAGGCAAGTAGGGAGTCCGGACCTGCTACGCACGGAACAAGAGTCCTGACTTCCCCGCTTTTGGACCGTCCCACCCTACTTGAGTTTAGCGGTGGACACGTGTCCCCATCTTTTGATCAGTGCTCTTTTTCACACTTCCCCGCCTCCATCCGTTCTGGGCACTGTGACAACTCCCGGCGCTCGCCTTCTGAGAATAAAGAGTTGTCTGTCTCCTCGATTGTTGGGAGCTTTTGACGAAACACTGGATCGTACTGATTCTCGTTTACTCCACTTCAGCCGAACCCCACCGCTTTGAGGACCTTCGCACGACGTTGCGTGCGGTCTCTGGCGTGGTCACCAACCGGCCCCTGCACTCTGCTCGCTCTCTTAGAAAACAACATTCTGCTGCTGATTCCCGACGTGACCGAGGGCGCTATTCCTTCGCCGGAAGTCCTCATAGCGGTGGCAGGTAAGACATCGATGAAACGAGTCTTGATTTCCTTCAGAGTCTCTGGCGGAAGTAGTCTTGACTTTATATGGAATTACGGTGAGCTATCTTGAGTACGGACCTAGGTCATGCCTACGGAACGGGTGGGATTGGTCTGGGGTTTTAAGGGTGGGTACGGGTGCGTAGCATGTAAACTTTGGGTTTAAGGTTTTCGTTTGTAGGAGCCCGGGCAACTGGTCCAACTCAACATAGGCCTGACTCCACAAGGAATCAAGACTTAGTGTGGCAGACTGATGGGCTTCAAAACACGTGAATGGCAAGAGTCAATTTCACCTTTGGAGAGGTTTAATGCCAGCATTCGCAAACGGGCTGTAGAAACTTGGTGCGTTCGCCTCTGTCTCTCAGGCGTGCTTGTTTCAGCTGTGATTAGAGTAAGTCTTGACTTACAGAGCAGACCTTGAACATCTCGTGTGCGTTACCGTGCATTTTCAAGTGGTACATTCATTCCACTTCCGGTTTCTCAAAGCATACTCTTGGGCTGGACTTGTTTTGAGCTTTCTTCGCGCAACGCTTTCCAAAGGCGGTCTTTCCAATTTTCTAGATACGTGAGGCCATCATCGCACCGATAATAGTCAGCAGGTAGTGAGTACCTCGCTTCGCTTATCATGCTCGTCGGAGTCTGAGGCTCAAATCTCAAATCAAGGCCTGGACAGAGACCATTCCAAAGATAATCAGCCAATCAGTTTCGACTGAGATCGTGCGCTCTTGACATCGACCTCAAGTTGGAGATACGTCCGTGACACGGATTCCCTCTTCGGACCATAGTGCACCGCACCTGCTCTGGCCAATCTGTGCACGCGTTCCTTTGCCGTGACTGACGCAGTTAACCTCTTACTTCTTACAGCTTCTTGGAGCCCCGATGGACGCCACGTGGCCTACGTATCCACAGACGGTACAATCTACATCAAGACGTCAGATCTTAAGGCGTTCATTGCTACTACCAAACTTGAGCTGCCGGTTGGGTTGCGAGCTCGAGACTACCGGACGAACAATGACATCAAACAGAGGAGTGAGAACGCCCAGTCGTCCTTCTTATCCATTTTTGAGCGCCGCCGAGCTTCTCAGATAACCGCGAAACCCGCAGAACCACAGATTCGGTAATGTTGTTTGGCGGCCGGAGTCGGTTGTTGCAGGTATCTATCCACGGGCGCGTAAAAGGCATCACCATAGGGCCCATGCAATTCTTTCCTCTCGCACAAGCAACTCAAGAAACTCAAGAATACCTTCCTTACAGATCAATCTTTCCGCGTCCTGAACCGCAATTCTCCCCTCACTTTATCTGGGGTACTTCAGAAGCTGGTGCTGAAAGAATTGTCCTGATAAGTGAACCAGAAAAGGGACCTTGACGGGGGATGCCTGCCTTACGACCAAGCATCTCTCCTGCACTGTTCGTCATTTAATCTGAGTATTGACGCTCTTAGCAACCTTAGATCACCTTGTGTTGGAAGGTCTCCTTTTTTCCTGGTAAGACGAAGGCTAAGGGCACTCGCAAAACTGTGCAAGCGATGGACCCACGTCACGGATAAGCATCTCAACTTGTCTTACATCAGAACTACGTCACTTCTTGCAGTCGACAGTCTGGAATGGGTTCACCCTGATCTTCTCCTCCTTGGCCTGGTGCAATCGGACCCAATCCAAGCGTCCGGATCCGGCACAAGCCCTCTGGTCGCCCTGAGATTCACTGGTTCGGATTTTGCGGACAGAACCGGCAGTCTGAGCCAGATCCTGTTCACCGGCCTCTGCCCGCACATCCTTCCCGGAGCAACAAGAGCAGACACGGGACCGAACTTGCACACAGCTGTCATCAGCGCTTGGTGAGTTTGCAATCTTCGCGAACATCCTTCTCGATCCACAGGATCGTGCTCGGGGGAAAGCAACATGGAAATCAAAACCTAGAAATGCAAGCTCCGCACCCTATAGGCACCCAATCACAAAGGGGCAGAGTTCTTGTCAAAATCTGAGGAAGAGAAGGCACCATATTTCACGTCGATCACGAGCGGGTTATCTGGTTTTTGGGTTTGCCAAATGCCTTTTAGTAGTATATATCAGGCTCCCGACAGTGACACATCTGCCTACTTCCAGCGAGGGCGATCGCTTTAGAGTAGGAACAGCACAAGCCGCCGCCTTCTCGAAGTACGGCAGTTCTTTACGTGATTCGTTTGGGAATGATTAGAAAGATTTGTGCGGTTCAACCAGATGAACTTGGGAAACCGCTTCAATATTTCCAACAGTCGAAAGTCAGCTCTGCTTTGCTTTGAGCAGAGGTCCAGTCGTCTTCGAATGTTCATTTGTATAATCGAAGAGCGGTTGCCCTTTGTACGAAGCGCAGAGGAGAACGTCTCCTACGCCATGAAAAGATTGTTTGGTAAGAAAACAGAGCACAGCTTCACTAGGTACGTGCCTTGAAGTAGTGACAACTCAATCTGAGGCGGTTCAAAACTCAACTTCAGAGAGGGTGATTCTATGCTTGAAATGTCTCTTGACAGACCTGAGTTGGTTGACTATCTGATAGAAGCGGCTTGCAGGAACTTCATACTCGTTGCTAATCGGAAGAGCGCTTCCGAGCAAATCAATCTGCTGGGTTGGGATCTTCCCAGCGCCGAAAACGCTGGCTATGAACTCGAGTCGCTGCGACAGTTGAAATGGGGGAGTGCGCCAGACGAATGGCTTCAGTGGGTGGGCTCTCCGAGTAAGCCGTTAAAAGTCCTCATAACTCTTCGAATTTGTGTTTGCGGTACACACGTCATGTGACTAGCGACACGAGTTTCGGCAATGCGGAGCTTATCAAATTGTGCGTCTGTCTCGAGTTTTCGCGCGACATGAGGCGCAGACTTTCCCGTGCTCGGGCGCTGCTGCGCTGTCGCCAACAAACGCTGCCACGTCAGTCAGTCTTCTCTGTGTATCCTGGAGGACAACCAATGTACTTATTAGTTTGTATGAGTGTGACTCTGTTGTTTGTCCAGCTTTAGAGGAGCGAGATTTCGTGGTTGGACTAGCCGTCGACATAACCTCCTCGCAAATTCTGTGGGAGGACCCGAGATTCCCGAGCGGGCACCGTAGGCCTTCCCCACTACCCATTATGCTATACCTGACATCCAACGGCATACTTGGCGCCTATGCCATTGCTAGGTAAGCGAAGTTGACATTAATTTCTTTGGAGGATCCAAAGCAACCGGTAGAGACCTGGATAGGTGAAACAAATTCCACTCTGTGAAAAGAATTAGCACGGGGAGGGTATGGCATGTCAACTTGCAAGTCGGACCGCCCGCATCAAAGGACTTCAATGAATTTTTCTTCTTCCATCGTCATCGTGGTGAAAATTGAGAATTCAATCATCAGATCAGGATCCTTGAACTTTTGTTTTTGAGCACCTCCGCCGAGCCCCGGTTCAGCTGGAGAGTACTACAATACTATTCAGATTCTTAGGCCGTCATCCGCAAGTGAAGCCCCCTGCATGTTTCAGATCCAGGATTTTCCTCAAAACGCTCTTTCAAAATAATCTGGGTCATTGAAGCCGTATATGGGAACACAAAAACGCATCTCGGACGTACCTGTGCAGGCGGGACGCATTGCCGGTTCCCAACCTCGTATCGGCTCCTCGCACCACCTATGCGCCTCTCAGTACTTTCGCTCAGGCCGCAATTCCAAGACGGCCTGCGGCTAGGACGTCTTACATATCCGAAGCACCACCCTCTGCGGCATCCACTATTGCTGGCCCATCAAACGCCCTTACTGGAAGCCCAAGCCGTCCAGTACCGCGCGCGAGCAGCCCGGCAACGCGCGCGAGCAGCGAGGCAGCTGACCCAGGGCCTGGTCTGCGCGCCGTCGGTTCGCAAGCCGCCTCGTCTTCCGGCCAGTCACTGTCCGATGAAGACAACGTGGCAGAGACTACGATAACTGCGGCGCCCGCAAGCACCGCGACTCTCAGAGCGAGCACCCCCGACCTTGTTCCGATCGAGTCCACTTCCCGCGCGAGCACCGCCCCTCATGGGCAGCGCGCGCGCGAGTGCCTCATCCAGGTTCACCGCCTCGAAACGAATCCCCCTCATTCCGCGGCTTCTGGTGATTACGGGGCCGATCCTATCCTCCTTGTTCATTCCGCTCCCTCGTCTCCTGCCGGAAGCACCCGTTTTTCTTCGTCGATAACGATCGGATCTGGGGTTGGTACCGAAGCGCCACGTGGCGGTGTAACGGACGCCTCATCAAGCATACAACGCGCTCCGATCTCGCCAAGGACCGACGGATCCGCCAACCGGAATTCCGGTCCGGGACTCGTCTTCTCTGCAGCGGAAAAAGCGGTTCTCTCTTCCTGGCTCCGCTCCGAGGAGGCGCTTGGCGCCAAGCGGCGCGAGATCGGCGGACTCCGCGCTGCGCTCGCGGCGGAACGGGAGCGAGCGGAACAACTAGAGGCGGCGCTTCACGTGGAGCAGTCGAAGGTGTGGGAGCTGGAAAAGGTGGCCAAGGCGGCGTGCCGCAGCGCCGGCCGCTTACTGGACCACGCGCCGTTGAAGCGATACGCGTACGCGGATCTCGCGGCCGCGACCGCGGGCTTCGCGGAGGCGAACATAATCGGAACCGGGGGGTTTGGGACGGTGTATAAGGGCGTGGTCGACCATATCGAGGTCGCCGTGAAGGTCCGTACCACTAAACTTTGATAGTAATATTAGGATATGATAGGGAAGCGCATAGGACTTTCCTCATGCACCCGACATGAGAAAGCGTAATCAAAACGTGACATTATCCGCACATATTGACTCTTGCCCCCACACTAACCCCATCCGTTCTCGGCGAAGTCCTTCTTGCTTTCAGACGTTATCACCACAGCGCTTTGCGAGCACTTTGTCGATTTTGCGAGACACGGAAAACCTGAAGGCCACACAAGTCACTTCTTCAAGTCTCCCATGATAGCAGCAACTACTGTAACTCCGGCTAACTTTTCTAACCAAAAGCGGCGGGTTGTCTGAAACTTGCTGTTAACCAAACTTCACTGTTTTCCCGAAGGTCCTGTCCGAGCACGGCCAACAAGGCCCCGCGGAGTTTCAGCGCGAGGTCGAAGTGCACTGCCGCGTGCGTCACCCCCACGTCACGATGCTCCTAGGCACGTGCCTCGAACCGCGCGCTTGCCTGGTATACGACCTCATGCCGAACGGCAGTCTGGATGACCGGCTGAACCGCGCGGGCGGCAGCGCCGCGCTGACGTGGCAGGCGCGCGCGCGCATCGCGGCCGAGGTCGCGGTCGTGCTGCTGGCGCTGCACTCCGCCCGGCCCGCCCCCATCATTCACCGGTGAGGGGGCTGGCGGGGCGTTTTTTGAAGATATAACAGAGAAAAGTTGTGCCGTCATCCAACGTTGATGGTTCCTTGCTTGAATGTCCTTCTGATAGGCGGATGAAGGGAACTCTGGCTAAAACGATCACCGGAGTGGATGTCGCTCATCCAGGGGCTGTAAACTGGATCAAGAAAGGTTCTTTAAAGATGACAATCACACAGAAAGTAATGTGTGGTTTGCGAACGGCGACGTGAAACTGGTGCAAAAAACGTCGCCTTATAATCTGTGCCATCTCCGCTTTTACAGCGACGTCAAACCCGCGAACATCCTCCTAGACCGTAATCTCGTCAGCAAGCTGTGTGACGTCGGCCTGGCGGAGATCGCACCTCAGCTCGCGCCCGGGGCAAACCTCCGGGCGGCCAGCCACGTGTCCTCCCGTGGGGGCTCTGCCGTTGGCACGTTCGCATACATGGACCCCCAATACGCGAACGAGGGCGAGTACGGGCCAGCTTCCGACGTCTTCGCTTTTGGCGTCGTCCTCTTGCAGGTAGGCCGCTCGAGATCGACACTGCATTCAAATCCGTCCAGGATTGCAGTTCCAACCTTTGCATTGCACTGGGGAACAGATGCTCGGATCCGCGACGCACGAGAACGCGTTAACGTGCGAAACAAGCAAACCGGACACAACATGCGCAGCGACGTTGGCTCAAGGGTGGCCGGGTTTGAGTTTTCTGCCAAGCCGGGAATAATCGACATAGCATTGAGATCTCACGCTTCACTAGTTGCTTCATCATCCGTTCCAACTCTGAGCGCTCGGGTAGAGACGTACGAATCATTCTGAGCTTCTTGAAAGGGCTGCGCGTTGGAGTGAAGTCCCATCTCACCCGCACACTTTTTACCCTTGCGTTTGACCACAAAAGATTTTGGCTTTTAACCAGGCTGGTTACGAGACTCGAGGCTTGGGTTATTGGACAAGTAACCGATGGTTCACCTTTTTTCACAGATGGTTATCGTCCGAGTCCAGTTATGGGATAGTCAACCACTTCTGGACCAGCTGATAACCATCCGTGGTTAAGGGCCAAAAGTTCGTGTGAACTTATCAGATGTAGTGAAACCTTTTCTGCCTGAACGTTGCAGCTGCTGACCGGCAAGCCGCCCGTCGGGCTGCGGCGCGTGGTGTCGGAGGCCGTTTCCGCGGGCCGGCTGCGCACGGTTCTAGACGCGGCCGCGGGGAGCTGGCCCGCGGAGGACGCGGCCGCGCTCGCGCGTCTCGCGATCGCCTGCACGGAGACCGCGCGCAAAGACCGGCCGAGCCTCGAGAGGCAGATCGTGCCGGTGCTGACCGCCATGAAAGCGCGCGCGCTCGCGGCGTCGGAACGAGAGGGGGGGCCAGAGGTGCCCCACAAATTCAGGTGTCCGATCTCTCAGGTGAAGGTTTGATCACCGCTTCTTCTCTTTCTTTCCGCTAACGGTTTTGTTTTTATGCTTTCTGTTGAAACGTTTGCGCGTTAGAATTCTGCTTGGTCTAATGTTTGCGTGCTCTCAGCTTGTCCCCTCTCAAGTCCGACTTGTCCGTTAACATCAGCTCTATGAGTGGTGCACGCGGTTCCGGGGCGCGACTCGATTCAAACATGTGCCCATGAATCTTGCCGGCTCGACCGTTGGTCGATAGGCCCGGGCGGGTTTCAGAGACATGAGACTTCTGGCGGGGTTTCGAATCGCCAGATTTTTCTGAAAGAAAGGTAAAAGGCAACCGAGAGCGTGTTAGTTGGATCTTGGATACAGAAACCGGCCGGAAAGGTTCCTTGCCACGTTGAATTTTTTCAAAACTCGCCTCTTCCGGAAAATCGAATCGCTCCCGCCACATGAGGAAACGCGATTCTTGCGCATCACTGGAAAGGCTCGAGTCGTGAATTCGATTCCGAGGCCGGCCTTGTTTCACTTTGACGAAGGACGTCGCTCAATTTTAAATCTTCTATAAGCACCCGGTGTCGCGGTTTGATCCTGGCCAATCTCGGCGCGGTGCTCGTTACATTCTGTACAGGGCTAGCTTTGGGTATGCTCGCTTCAGGAGAATAGTTAACGATTGAGTTAAACAGACTCTGATTGACTGGTTGCCTTCTCGTGTCGATTCTGCCCGCCATACTTCCTCGAGGTTAATTTGATTGTTAACGTTTCCTGTCAGAAATCTGCTTCGAGACTGGTAAACAGTGAATATCTGCACCCATTCATTGGTTCCTTTGCAGGACTTCATGGAAGAGCCTGTGTTGGCCGCAGACGGCCATCACTATGACCGGCAATTCATATCAAGATGGCTGTTGACGCGCAAGACGTCTCCATTGACAAACTTACGGCTCGAGCATTGCATGCTAGTCACCGATCTGTCCCTGATGATCGAGATAAGAGAATGGCGAGAGCGTCACAGCGTTTCGTCTCAGTCCGACTCGTAATTAGTAAGACAGGTAGGTTACTAAGCGGGTAATTGAAGACCAGAGGGTCTGTAAGATTATATACGACGATAGGGAGAGACAATGGCGCATGTGCGTGAATCTCAGATTGCCTTGTTGACAACTTTAATAGCCTGGAGACATGCTTCGCCGTAAAACAGCTACTACCTAGTGAAAAGTCACGTCGCGTTGATTTGTCACATGCTTGAAGCTAGCACCGGCCTCGACTGGGGGTGATGTGTGATGGTTCATGTGTCGGGAACTCCAAGCGCAACGCAGGAAACGGAAAGCTGGATACGTTCTTGTTGAAAGTGCTCCAGTGTAAAGCTGCCACGGGATGACCATATGCGTCCGTCAGGTGTCACGCCATCATTGCATCCATGCGCATGAAAAGTGCATAAAAGCCGGCGTAAAGTTAGTGATTAACATGATGGCAAATGTGAACGTGCTAGTAAAAGAGACTGAGTTGCAAGCCGTCTCATTTTCTGTTAGTCAAGTTGATTTGCATACCTGATGCAAATCACATCGCGAGGAGGTATCAGGTCCTTTTTGTTCTGGGCAAACCCGGGCTTACACTCTGACACCATTGGAAGTGCTCGGGACGTACCGAGAGCGTTTATTTGGGATATGCATACGCTGATGGACGTTTTTTGCGAAAGGATACCTGATTGTGTCGCTCTTCTTCGGACGGTACGTCGATCTGTGCAAGCTCGAGCCGACAGAGACAAATCTTAGCGGACGGTGACCGACTCAATTCTCTACCTCGTATAAATATTTGACTTATAGGGGACTCGTTTCTTCCTCGTGGAGTTCATTGGCCACTCTCATACGGTCCCTGCTCCTTATATAATCAGGAGCTTGACAACTCACTAGCTACAAAACCTCACGCCGATGCCTCCGAATTTCGGCCAGTCTAAACCGACTTATTTTGGCTCTTCGGCTTTCTACCGAATACTGGTTAGATACCCAGAGGGTTGATATTAACCGAACCACCAAGCGGTGGTTAGATTCCAATGGAGGGTTAAGATTAACCCAACCTCTAAGCGAAGGTCTTGTATTGGACGGAAGTGCTGGAGCAGGACGCGGCGGGGATGACGGGGCAGACGATCAACTAGAGCGGAAAGGAGAAGAAACGAATAGGTAAGTGCTATATACCAACAAACGGGCAATACAACAGGCGGTCCACCCACCAGCAACGCAGAGTCAATGTTCCAAGGGACCCTACCAACGCAGCACACAGAACATCCAGACTCTAGCCTATCGAGCTATGAGATAAGTCGATATGAGTCGGTGAAGCGGCGCTAGGGGAAACGGACGAAATGTGCGTCACGTGCCATCTTAAAGTGGGCGTATGACGTGCACGTCCTGTCAAGATCGCACGGTGCTCAGACCATCATCAAACTGACGTCCAAAATCGTGGGCGTCAAAAAGATGCCGCCGTCAGCAGCTACGGGTGACGGTCGTCAAATCTCAACGCCCATTTAAGCTGAGTAAGGGGCACGCAGTCACGGCGAAGGTTCCCTTCGGATAAGGACACTAATAATCTTGAGTCAAAGGTTTGAAGACACAAGGCATCTGAATCAAAGGGCGTCAATCGATCCGAATCGGTCAGGAGAACAGACGGGAGAACAGGATCCAGACACGGAGTTTCAGGTAATCCAAGGTCGGAACTTACGTCTATGCTACATGGCCTTTCATAGAGGGCGTTCGCCCACGTGGCTCTCCAGCGACACACAGACCGTGCGCGGTGTGAGTTGTGAGCACGTGCTCTGTGGGCTTTCTTCAAAATATTTCAAAAATAAGATTTCAAATATTAGCAAAAAAAACAAAGAGATGGACGATGGTTTGCTTGCCTTACTTCGATACGAAATTGTGAAAGCATATAAGCGGCAAACCTTTCTCTATATAAGTTCTTAGAATCGGTGAAACACTCTCACCATATAGGCGCATGGTGCAAGTGCTGAAAGGCACGACCCCAGAGCGGAGCCTCGGCTGAAAAGGTCGCTTGAGGGAGCCCTCTTTGACAAAACAAACACAGGAAGTTTTGGCTGCTAACCAGGCTGACTACCAGAGATGACGCTCGGGTTATTGGACAATTAACCGGAGTTTAATCATGTTCAGCGGCTGGTCAACGCCCAGGTTTGGTTACTGGTCAAATAACCAGTTTCTAACCAGCCCAGAACCGTCCTTGGTTAAGAGCCAAAACTCGTGTGAAACGCAGACATTTCGAAGAATAACACAAACAAAGTGTCAGCCTGTTTTCGAAGTCGAAAGAGGTCACACTCACGTTGAGGCTGGCGGTGTTCGACACGCAGACCCAGATCTCGGTCATGACGTTGGTGCCCGGGTTGCAGTTGACGTACGGCAAGTACCCGATGGCCGCGGAGACGGCGTTCCTGATCGAGGTGATGGTGTATGTGCCCCCGGGGTTGATCCCCGCGGCAGACAGAATGGTCTGAAAGGACAAGAAAAAGGCGGTCGGGGCGTTGTAACCAAGCATTTTTAGATTGTTGAGGTTCTGGGGTTTTGTCGGAGTCGGAACCGCAGACTGCATTCTGTATGTAGGTATTTGTGTTGATTGCCCCTGGAGTTGATCCCCGCGGCAGACAGAATGGTCTGCGGGAAGCAAAGAAAGGGGGTCGGGGATCTAAACACGGGCACAAGTCACGAATGGGCGTATCTGCCCCCCAGGATTGATCCCAGCGGCAGAAAAAATGGTCTGCGGAAGTAGTCGGGGCGTTAGAACCGGGCACGTGAATCGTGCCACTTGATGAACCATTCACTGGAAGCTCTCTTTGAAAGTTGAATGTGTTCGAAGCAATCTATTGTGGTTAAGACCAGCGAGACTCTGTGCGAAAAGCTTCGAGATCTGCCCTTGAGGCAGGTTCAGAGAAAGCCAACCGAGCCTTCGATTCTCGTCGCAGTAGCTTTGTTTTCGGACGGTCGCTGTGCAGGCAAGGCGGTCGAATCTGCGTTGGAAGTCTGTTTGGAGTCCGAAGACGTACCAAGAGAAAAGAACAAAAAGACCGAAGAAGAGGAACAGATGCAGCCACATCAGACGTTTCCTGGCTTCAGATCTCTTTTGAGGTCGGGGAAAGGGGTTTTTATCTGCCCAGTAAATCCGTAATTCCAAGGTACCCGGCTCTAGCCTATTCTGGCGTGTTTTTCCCTGCGAAACGATCTTGCAAAATATCCTATGAGAAACTCAATAGTAGGGCTCTCGCGTGTCAACCCATTTGAAGACTCTTAGGACCATGCCGCTTTCTCGGGATATTAGGTTCTTGGAAGCACATCTCGTTTGGTTTTATCGTTGGCCGTTTGCCCCGGAGACGTTTCGAAATCACAGTCCGAGGCCGGACTGTCTGTCTCGGATTGCTTCGACTGTGAGTGCTGCTCCGAAACAAGAGAAGAGACAAAGAGCCAATCGGTCAGGTTCCGGTACGTACCGCCATGTCACCGATGACGTTCTTGCGGAGGTTGATGATGCCAGAGAAGTAGGACAACTGAGAGGGCAGCACGGTCTGAGAGCACGTGCCGTGCTTGCCTGCACAACGGAGAGAAGCGAAGAATGGTCTCAGAGAGGTTGGCAGAAACCTGAGAGAAGCGAACAATGGTGGTCCCAGAGCTGTTAGCAGAAACCCGTTCCAAAAAGTTTGATATTTTCTACAAATGCTCCCATCATACCGGCAATAGAAGTCCGGGCACAAAGGCATGCGGACGCAATTTGGATAGATTCAAGTGAGAGGTGGACAGCTGTCGCCACCAATGGTAGACTTCGAGAGGGACGAAAGTTTCGGACGGCAAACGGACACGATTCGGACAGACTTCGACAAATCCGGACGAAACGCGGACGGGTGTCATCCGCTCTATCGCTGGTAAACTAGCAAAATAGACCGTATCGCTCACGCCGCGCGTGGTTCGACGCCGGCGAGCGTCACGCCACAACGGAGAACAAGCAGAAATCCAACCGGAATCCACACGGAAGTTAGAGCTAGCGGACGGACACGTGTCGCTCACCCCACTCAATCCAGTAAACAGTAAGCCCAGTGAACAGTAAGCATTTCGGGGTTACTAAAAACCCCAACCCAAAAGATCACCCGCTTCGCACCCGCACCCAACATAACCCCCCAACTAACCATACCCGTCTCCGTTACTGGTCACTGCCTGGTTGTTGTTCACATCGTTCGGGTTGTCGGCGAGCGTCACGCCACAACGGAAACCGAGCAGAAATAGAAGCGGTTTCCACATGAGTGTTCAAATTAGCGGACGGACACGTGTCGCTCACCCCACTCGTAGCCCCAGAAGGTGGCGTCACCGTTGGGGGTGACGTTGTCGGAAGCGCACTTGAAGGACGGCCAGTACCGGTCCATATCCGTGACGATGCTCGAGATCTGCGGGCGGGTTAGCAAACCGTCGAGGGTTAGCGAAGGAGGAGGAGAGAGCAAGTGCTGGCCCCATGTCCGTGATGATGCTCGAGATCCGCCGGTTAAGCAAACCGGGGAAGATAGAGCGGAACGATGAGGTGTGCGGGTTTGTGAAAGAGAGCGTACCCCCAGGCGGCCGATCGGCCTAAGACTCGAAGAACGTCCGTTCGAAAAGCCACAGGCGCACCCATTGCAGCGACACATGCCACATGAAATAAGAGGTGGGTGTCGCCAGAGAGCCACGTGGAGTAACGCCCTCTTGAAGTATCGCTGAGGTCTTTCTTGCATGTCCTCTCGACAGCAAGCTAGTTCCCACTGTCTCAACTCATACTCAATCCCAATCAACCTGGATTACGAAAAATCGAATCGCGCAGTGTGCCGATAATCAGGTTTGTCATACCAGTGAGTTTTCGTTCGGAGTAACACTACCCACCTGGCTCTGCTGGAACGCCTCGTTGCCGCAGTTGGACGGGTAGCCGCCCGTGTTGTAGTTGGGCCACATCCCGTGGAGCGTCCAGAAGGGGCCACGTGGCCAACTAGGCTCGGCGCAGAACGCCTGGTTCCAGCCCCCGGGCCACTGGTTCACCATGAAGAAAAAGTCGAACCCGGCCGCGGCTGACGTGGGGGCGGGGGTTGCTCCGGAGCAGCCGGTAACGGTAGCCGCGGCCTGGGTGCACGAGTTGGGGGATCCCGCAGTAACGGTTGAGCGGAAGGCGAAGTCGTTGCCGTTGGAGTTGGTGTCCCCGCCGTCGGGGCAGCGGGAGACGGAGCCCTTCAGCGGAAACGTGCAGAACTTGTTGAAATGAACGTTCGGGGATACGGGGATAACAGGATATTTGGTTCAGATTGGCCCGTTTTCGGTGAGTAAAATTGGGGCTGTCTTCCTTGGCTCATTCCAACTCTAGCCGTTGTAGTTCATTTCATATAGAGAACCATACAGCGTTCGGCCATTCCAATTGCATCTACCGGAAAGGATTGAAACGAGCAGACCACTGAGGCCAGCAAACGAGTCGAAGTATGACACTTCTTAGCTGGACTCGGACTGTTTTGAATATTCGTGCAATCTCTAATTCTCCTGGCGGCCATACTTCAGAGCAAGTCATCTCGATCTCTCGAGAATCTGAAGATGCAGTAGGAGAGGGCGTACGATAAGCGCAGTGCCGCTTTGGCCGGTTCGTTGAACGGATCCCTTGGTAATTCCCTTGATCTGATGATTCAAAGCAATGTCTTGGACAATCAGGGTTGCCAAGGAAAAGAAAAACCGCTTGCCTGCGCGTTGTTGCTGTCGCCGGGTGCGGCGCTCGACCCCTCGGTAAACTGCCGACGTGAACTCACATCCCCAGCACAAGCAGAAACCCTCAGAAAAGAGACAACCGAAGTACTTGTCTGCACGCTGCTGACGTCAGGCAATCGACCCGGCCTCGTAATTAGCACAAAATTAAGCCCAAAAGTTCGGACTTCAGGAAACGAAGCACTTGCCTGCGCGCTGTTGCTGTCGGCGGGAGCGGCGCTCGACCCCTCGGTGAGTCCGGACGTGACGGCACCGTACGACATCTGGTCGAGGGTCGTCCCTCCGGAGTTCTTCAAGCGGACGCCAGTTCCGGCAGTGTTGAAAAGCAGGTTTATGCAGGGGCCTGCGGGGGGTAAAACCCAGGTTTAGGGGACGGGTTAAGAGCGAACGAAGTTGAAAAGGCGAGGAAACCAGGGGAACACCAGTTCCGGCAGTGTTAAAGAGCAGGTTGAGGCAAGGGCCTGCGGGGGAGAAAACCCAGGGTTAGGGGACAGGTTAAGGGCGAACGAAGTTGAAAAGACGAGGAAAACCAGGGGAACACCAGTTCCGGCAGTGTTGAAGAGCAGGTTGAGGCAAGGGCCTGAGGGAGGTAAAACCCAGGGTTAGGGGACAGCTTAAGAGCAGACGAAGTTGAAAAGACGAGGAAAACCAGGCGAACACCAGTTCCGGCAGTGTTGTAAGAGCAGGTTGATGCAGGGGCCTGCGGGGGAGTTTGAGCCGGGGTTAGGGGACAGGTTAGTAAAGGGCAACGGAGTCTAAAGCGCCTGTTGACTTTACATCAGATCTGAGGGTGAGGGCCAGAGCTCACGGTAGAACGAGTTTGATGCGATGGAGATTCAATGGGTCAGTCTTTTGGGAATGAATGGCGAAGGGCGAACGAACCTAACGGCTGCCTTTAGCCGCTTGAGTTGGACTTGACCGTAACGGGGGAGGCTGCGACGAAACAACGGTTTGATGTGGGGGCAAGTGGAGGATGAGAAGAGCTAGAGCGGGAAGGCAGTGCAAGAGCGAGGGCGAAAAAGAACTTTTGGAGGGGCAAGAAGCACGTCAGGAAGAAGGGAGGGCAGAGATTGTGAAATCGAGGCATGTCATGGGAGAGCTTCTAAGAAGGGAACCTGAAAGGGGAGCCCGTGGGTATTTCGAGGTGCGAGAAGGCAAGGGGGCGGAAATTTTGCTAATGTCAATTAGAAGGGGGAGAGTGAGATTCGAAGGGCAACTGCATCTAGAGGAACTTCAGTGTGCTTCATTTTAGAAACGAAACTAGTAGCCTGCACGAGCAATGCTAGGGACGGCGAGACCCAATTTGCGCAACTTTCGAGGACGCTTCTACTGTAAAATGGGAGACGAAAGACCCATTTACCCTTCCTTTCTGCGAAAACAGCTTACAACAACTCCTCAACACTGAACACTTGTATTCGAACCAGACACAGCCCACGGGTCCACCAAGCACCACAACCACGCAACCGCTAAAACCGCGAGAAAACAGACCTACCGGAGGACACCCCGCAGCCGGCGGCGGGGGTAACCTTCAGGTTGCACCCAGCAATGGTGGAGCTAGTAGCGCAGATCACGAAGTAAGCTCCAGAGGCGACGCTGCCGGAAAGAGTGATCGTCTGGTAGACTACGTTTGTGTTGCGCACTAGCTCGAGCTTGTAGCCCGTGAGGGACAGGGTCGTGCAGCCCATATTGCGCAGCTCGACGAACTCAGCGGCATCGTTGCCGACCTGGGGGGGAGGGTTAAGAGAGGGGTTAGGGAAGGTTAAGATGCGGGTATAGAAGCGGGTTCCTTAGTGCGCTAAAGGGGTATCAGAGGTTCATCTGCCAGTGGCGAGGGGGGAAGATGCTGCAGCCCAAGATGCACAGCTCGACGAATTCAGCGGCGTCAGGGCCGACCTGGGTGGGGGAGGTTTTAGAGAGGGTTTAGGAAGGGTTAAGTGGCGGGTTCGAGAGAGCGTTAACGTCATGCTAATGGATCGTTTGAGGGATAGAGGTGATTTGCAGCCCACATTGTCAGCTTGACAAAGTCAGTGGCATTGGTGCCGAACTGGGCGGGGGAAGTTAAGAGAGGGTTAGGGAGGGTTAATGACTGCTCCGGCAGCGGGTTTTTGAGTGTGCTGGCTTCAGTTTTGCCTGCATTGAGGAAGGGAACGAACTTGCAGCCCATGTTGCGCGCTTAAACAGAATTGGTGACATTGATGCTGGCCTGGGCAGGGAGGTTAAGGGAGGGGTTAGAACGGGTTTGGGACTGGTTAGGAAGTATCAATGGTCCCTTGAGACTGATTAGGAAGGAACAGCGACTTGCAGCCCATGTTGCCCAGCTCAACGAAGTTGGCTGCATCGGTGCCCACCTAAACATTGGGGTTAGGAGGAATGTTCAGTAGTGACGTCCTTAGCCTGTAATCTTCTTCGATCATGAATGACTCTTCTGACATACATGAGGAAGGACTGAGAACTTTTTGCAACTCATGTCTCGAGTTAAGTCTGTTGAAGTTGAAACTTGGTGCTCACTCAGAAGTCAGATATGAAAGGAGCAATCGTGCGATTTGACAAACTGAGGGCTCAGCCAAGTCGGCGCTGTGGGTCCCAACCAAATTGTTCAGAAGGGGCTGAAAATGGCGGGAATGGAAGGGAAAAGAAAGAGGTAGGTCACTTCGTTGTTAGGGAAGGAGCGGGCAACCTGCAGTCAATGTAGGAAGACAAGAAAGAAAGGATGGGGGGTAACGGTTTTGGAAGAAGGGGTCTGGGATATGGGTCTCGTATCATCAAGAGATGGGCAGTCGCAGGGCTGCTCAACTGGGGAAATGATAAAGACGTGTGAGCATTTGGGTTAACTGTTGGGAGAGTTCTTTCCTTGGCACAGATTGCCAGCTAGCTTACTTCTCACTACCGGCAAAGCATGGCATCATACTTCCTCCTATTTTACAGCTGGTTGGATTTCTTAGGTATGGGGTAAAGGTGATTGAAAGCTCAGAGAGAGAGGTTCAAGGGGTGTGACAAGTTGTGGGTAAACTAGCTTGAAGCTAGGTGAGTGGGTTTGAGGAGACAGAGAAATGAGAACTCAAACCATCTGATTGTCTTGGACACCCCCAAGATGAGAATCATTTTGTCCAATCAGTTCCTAATGAGCTGACCAAAAGTGGACCCTGATACAGCCACACAGATCATCAACATTGTAAATCTTGCTCAATCCAGCTGGCTGGGGGCAATTGATGGCAATCTGTGCATTGTGGATGGTTGGGAAATAGATAGCAGTCTGTACATTTGAGATGAATCGGCCTTAGAGGACACTTTGAGAAAAAGCCGCACTAGGCGCAGTAAAAGTTTGTGGGTGAGCAAATATTGCTTTCGGAAGCTCGGTTTGGTCTGCGCCATTTAACTCGTCTGAACGTTGCAAGACTGTAGGAATAGACAATCACTAGACCATATTCTGACAAATCTTTGGCAATGCCTTGAGGGCACATCAAATCATACACTGATCATCAATCTGCGCCGCAGCTGGCATTCACTTCTTGAGCAAAAAGTATTAAGCCCTCCAGGAGTCAAAACCAAGTCAACTTCCTTATTCCCTCCCTGCTCATTCTCAATTCGATAGGAACTGATCAACGCAGAGCCCAGTTGGAACAGTTTGATCAGAACCTATCCAAACACAGCTCTCTGATGCACGAACAATCAAAAGATTGACAGGCGAGCCTTTGAAGAATGTCTGCATGCAGCAGCGATGATGATCGAAATTTCTATGCAGGGATTCCTTCCCAGATGCCTTGAGTGATGTGTAATCAAAATCTGCATAACTTGAGGGGCCACTCACATTGTCGTAGTCCACCTCGTTGATGATCAGGCCGCCAGCAGCCACGAGAGCGCAAAGCCCGAGCAGGACGAGGATGCGCAGAGAGGACTCCATCGCTCAGGAAATAGGAGGAGGGCTCTTTTCGGAATCACTAGAATGGAAAAGTGATCAAAATTGATGGATCAAAGTGAAACTTTGAGCTGTGAATTCTTGTAGCTACGTACAACTTTTCTACTGGTACTGAAGCTTTTTCCCTACGTCACTGCCAAGCTGCTATGACGATTTAAGGGAACCCTTTCCCTTTCGCACACCAGTAGGCGTTACTTACAGTGGATGATACCATAGTAGTACTGAAGACAAAGTCGTCTTGACTTTTCAGCTGGACATCCAGGCAAGGGCGCCTTGAGGGTGCAACCGCGACACTGCAAATGAGATGGTGGTTAATGGAACAAGTTTGAACCAGTTGGCCCAGATCATCACGCCAGCATCAAATGATTCTACGAGCAATATTCCCGTAAGGCGTGCTGTTTCGGCGCTGTTTACCGCCAGCATTTTTGTGCCAGGTAGGACTAGACACCCAAATGGCAAAGATCCCCTATCATCCAATCAGATGCGCGCCGGCGAGCGACAATAATTTGCAGTAGTAAAGAGAATGTTGCGACCCAATGATGGCACGACACTTGGCAGTATTCGCACAGATTTCCAATTTTCCGAGTTCCGAGTGTGTTGCCATTTTCATCCAAGACGGCATAAAAGCGAATCAAATTGTCGACGCAATGATGGCTGTACTTCTCGATGTCATGTTGACTAAAAGCATGTTGAGTCTTGACTAAGTAGTATTAGGATAGTGCTCGGGGGATCGTAAAGAACTACTAAGAAACCTAAACCAAGAAATGACGCGCTCCGCACCCGTACCCACCCTAACCCACACACCAAACCTACCCGTCCCCTGGGCACTCTTCTTAGTCAACATGGCCCTTTAATAGTCAACATGGGATAAACCCTCCGAATATTCCGAACCCCACTGCAAGCCTGAAGGGTTTGAACTTTGTGGTTATCCGGCCGCGACCCGGGACAGGCTCGCCGGCGCGCGGCCGCCGGGCCTAGCTGCCGCTAGCCAGCAATTATAGTAAATTCCATATTTCATTTGCGTGTATGTATATTGAGGGTATATCATGTACGTATCATGGCGTCATGTATGCGATTCATGTTTATGAAAGTAGTGAATTATGACCGCATACCATCGATCATCTGTACGTGCACGGTATGAATGGACCGTTTAAATGGCAATGGCCGGTCAGTATCGTGCGCCACCTTGCAATGCTGGGCCTGCTCGCCCTCAA
>DF237844.1:0-25019 GCA_000708835.1 Klebsormidium nitens | reverse complement strand
CTTGCCCTACACTGCTCACGGTTTACTGCAACACTCACACTCACACTTACACTTCTACTCACACGAATACGCAATCTCCTACGCAATCGAGGTCCGTCCGACTTCGAAGACTTCGCCACCTCTAATCTACCAACCAAACGCTATCCCGCAGAACCGGGACTAGCACCAAATCTACGACTCTAACTACTGGTGGTCTTCATCGTCGCCGTCGACGCCTGAACGCCACCGTCCCAAATATCTCGGCCGCCGCGCGAAACTCCTTCCGCGCGCGCGTGGGCTCGCGTACAGCAGGGGATGACGAAGTGGCACTGTCCGCGAGGGGGTGACTCTTGGGCAGCACACAGCCTGCGCAAACTCCTCCGTTTGCGCAAACTAATGCGCAAACCTACCTAATTGGCGAAATCAATTACCGTACGACCAGGGTATGATTCCGAATGCTAGTGAATGCGAGCCCATTTTGACCAATATTTTCCAGAATCCGACCCTAAATCCGAATCCCTTGTAGAAACCACGGTACCCATGTTTTTTGCCCTGTCTATAAGAGCCGGTATGTACCGGATGCCTATACGGGGTCCAAAATCACTGTCCGAATCCATTTTAGCAATTATTTTACCTTTCCGAAAAAGCAGATTCCGAAAGCTTATCTGGAGTTTCTGACTTTCCGAATGCAAATAATTATTTATTTATTCGGAATCATACCTTGGTCGTACGGTAGGTTTCGCCACGACACCAATGGCAAAGACTTGGCAGACGTTCGCGTGTGCGGCTGGTCAGGTCAGCTTGTTATAACTTTAATACATTAATTGACGAGTTTACAAATTAGTTCTTCCCATATTCAATGATATTGGTGCTTGGTTGCAAGTTCAACTTGCAGCTTTCTAAGTTTTCCCAGGGCCTTCATAAGCTTTACAGTAGTATCAAGCCAGATTGTACTTCTAGAAGCTGCTCAGGCTGCCTTGAAGAAGGTTCACAGCTAGCCCTGCAACCCAGCAAGTTGTAAATCCTGTAAGTTCATCCTCTTCCTCTCCACATGTACATATCCCACCACCACTTGTCAGCTCCAATTGCTCCCTTCCAACAGTGCTGCTTGTCGGCTGCTAAGTAGTCACGCCCAGAAAGTAACAGGTGGCATCGTGGAACTCCTCGGAAAACAGTCTTCTGCCTTCTCAGAGGTCCAGGATGAATGTCAATGCAGAGAGTGTTGAAGACAGGCTGCGCTCTAGTTTAGAAGCAGAACAGCTGGTAAGTATCTTGCTTGCAATTGCAAATTATGGTCCCCATGGGTTAGCTTTTTGAGAATTTAGCCAGCATGGAAGAATCATTGAGAAAAAGTTGCTTGGCTGATACCTTGCTGGTTCGTCGTATCAAACTTTCAAATACTTGATGGGCGATCTCAGTATGAGACTTGAGACTTGGTGAGGCCAAAGAGCTTCTGTGGAATGATATAACCAATTGATGGGCCGTGTGAACAGCTTTCCTAGCAACTTTCCTGCAAAGTCTGCAAGTTTGACGCCGCCCAATTGAGTGTGTGGGAGCAACTTCAATCTCCTTTCCACCAACAGAAAACCCTCGCTTGCAATTGTTCTCCTTGAAGTGTGACTGCTTTACACTGATGGAACTTTTGATTCCTCTTTCTCCAGACCGTGATTGACACCTCTGGCGGGTAAGCTTTAACAGCACTAAAGCTAGTTCTGAGTTTTACCCATCCCCCTGGACTTCCCCCTTGCCTCTGCAACTTTCAGTAGCAGACAGGTGGTTGCGAAATACATGCGCCAGTTGCCAGAGTGCATATGCATAGTTTTGACCACCACCACCATCTCGCTTGTGTTATAACTACCTTGTTGAGTTGACAGCACCCATCTTAGCCACTTCAGATTAATTGCGCTCCACTAGCCTGCATTGTGGAGCTCTGTATCAGCAGCTCTTGCAGTCAGGTTGTCTGATGAACCATGAGCTCCAAATACAACTGCTTCCCTTATCTTCTAACCACTTAGAACGGCCGATGGGAAGCACATTTGACAGGAGTCCATGTTTCATACCTCTTTTTACTGGGTATGGAAGACTGGCACTTTTGATAACCTACGGCTTGGTATTAGTTGCTATCTAACGTTTGAGTCAACCGTCATGAATTTAATAAAATTTGGACTATCAAGCTGCATATTGAGGAGTCAGCTGCAATTGCAGTCCGTTGCATGATCAGAAGTTCGTGTTTCGCTTCTTGTTCTGATCGCCAAGTCTCCAGCATTACAGCGCTGCTCTTGCCATACCAACCCAAAGATGGGCATTCAATGATCCTCCTCATTACTTATGTCCTTACCTCCTGCTCAATTGGCAACCCCGAACCCTTTGTGGCAGATGCGGTGCATCATTCGATGTGGCAATTGTATCCAAGCAATTTGACGGAAAAACACGGATCCAGCGGCATAGGTTAGGTGAGCTTGCTGTGGTACTCTGAATAATAAGCTGCTCTGTTCTTGCTGTAGGTGGGATCAGAAAATATGGAGCTTGCATGGTAGACTGGTCTCCATCTGGCCCAGAGTCGCTGAGCACTGGCTCACATGCAAAATCCATCTTTTAGCTATGTCAACTTACAACGACAATGCCTGGGAAAGTTGAGTGGGCACTTCAAGGTCGTGCTTGTACATTTCGTAAGTGCTTTTCATGGGCAACACCGAAGCATCGCTCTTGAAGTCTGTGGGTTCTTGCTCTTGCAGTTAATGCAGCCCTTGCAGAAGAATTGAAGAGCATACATGCACTAAGTATCAAGAAGGCACTAACCCCGCAAGAGTGGTCGGACCAACAAAAGTAAGGTCTGTTCACACATCAAGGCCTGCAGAAGTCACTCATTGCAGTTGTAGGACCAATGTGAAGCTGGCGTGTGAGTGGAATCATTACAACACTAGAGTCGGTCATCCGCCTACCAAAGGGATGAGGGAATACTTCCGTAGCTTTGTAGTGGTCTACTGAAATAGGTGGTCAATCACATATCATGCAACATGAGATGTACAGGCTGCGTTTAAACATCCAACGACACAAAGCCGCCACATTGCTTTGAGCCCTGGACTCATGAAAGAGGTGATCGACCAACTTGGCTATTCAGCCTGGCATGTGCATACATTAGGTACAATATGTAGGTCGCCAATAATCCCATCCGATCACAACGACGTTAAGTAACTAATTGGAGCAAGCTACCAGACTCTCCCGTCGCTCGGACTGTTGCACATGTATCGTCGTCATGCGTGTTGGGCCAATTGATAGGCCATAGGCTTCTCATGGCGGCGGCACTTGAATGTTTAATTTTGAAGTTCGTGAGAGTGTCATGCAAAGCCAGCTAGAATGGATTCACTCACTTCCCTATCAACCTATCAACTACCAGTCAAAACCTATCCGAAACTTTACAACGGTATCAACAGCTAAGCTTTCGTGGCTTCAATGTCGACCCTCCGTCCAGCTATGAAGATCTCGAAAGGCACCGCCGGGGTGTAGAGTCCGTTTCGGTTGTCCTGGTGAAGCAGCAAGCTGCATGGGTTCAAGGTAGAAAACATGAGGCTCACAACTGGCCGACATGATGAATGCATGCCGGGCCGGGCATTGAAACCGGCCGCGCGACTAACCACTGGTGCCGCGGCCGGCGCGGCCGCATGAAAGCGTTAAAAGGGTTTGACGGGTTTTAGTAAAGCTGGCATAGGCTGTGGGGTACCCGCGGGGCCGCAGCGCTAGCATGCGCACCCTGGCCCTGGGCCTGGGGCCCTCCGAGTCCAGGTGTGCCCAACTTTCTTGTTTACCAACGCTGCAGGGCCCGGTCGTTGCTCCGCTGGTACGTACTGGAAAAAGGAATCTTGTGGGGCCCGGCAATTATCCAAACCTCACAAGTGCTGTTGGACACGCAAGCCGCATCAAGCGGCCAGTGCCCGGTGACTCTTGAGCGGTACCAACCACTGCCGTCCGGCTCCAGCCGCCCCGCCTAGATCGGGGAACCAGTGCTCAGCCCGAGTCAGGAGAGCCAGAAGTCAGTGCCAGAACTTGGAAGAGCTCTTCCATTGCCAGTTGCCAGTTGGTGGTATTCTCTGTCAAGGGAATGGAGAGGCGGCTTGGTCACGGGCTTGGCAGCCATATGCTGGAATCGGTGGAGGATGCTACGCATCTCAAAGCTGAGGAGTGGCAGTTACGAGGAAGGAAACAACATCGTTGTTTTGAAGTTTCCTCAAACGGCCGTAGATTAAGTCTGTTGTGCATCTGAACATGTGCCAACCAGTCCGCTTCCGGATGCCTGCTTGTCAAGCAGATGGTTTAGTCCTCGGTAGTTGATGAGTAAAGGCTTGAGATTTAAAGCTGACAGTGATATAGTAACCCAGCATCAGATTGATGAACATGAATGCATGCTGTTTGCCAGCACTTGGTGATGCAGTTTTGGGCACAAGGATGGGGGCTGGGCTGTTGGACCACAGGGTAGTTGGTAGCAAACAAATTTGTGGATCGTTTCAGGCCCCACAGAAGTGCCAACCTCACCAAAGTCCATTTATCAGAGCTTATCGAAGCCGCGCGATTCCGAAACTCAGCAGATGTTCCAGCAGCATTCTTTTACAAACTCACAAGTACAGCTTGGGAAATTCTGTTTCAGTTGTTCAATTTTTGGGTAAAACGCACTCCACACATCAAAGACCAGAGTCTTCACATCACTCCGTTCATTGCGGAGGGCGGTCAAGACGGAAATCAGATTTCAGATCTGCGGCACCCTCCGAAACCAAGCCACAGCAGGGTTTTTGGTCCGCTATTGCCAGAGCCGCTGGCAAGGCTGTCCTGGTATTTGTTGCTGCGGCTGCGGTGTATAGTGTGTTTGGAGGAGCACCCGCCCAAGCCTTAACCCTGGCAGGTGTCAAGGATAGGGCAGCTGGCAGGTTGCAGGACTATGTACATACGTCGTGGCCCTGGGTTGTCAAGTGCTGTGCGGAACTGAAAGAGCACGGCGTAATGCTGGCTTCCCTCCTGGCTGCTTCTGCATTTTTCTCGCTAGCGGAAACGTCCATCACAACGCTGTGGCCGTGGAAGGTGAGGAAGGTTTGGGACTGCATCTTACATGGATGGCATTGCAGTTTCCGATGAAAATGCAAGTCTTCGGGTCTGATCGGAGGATTGATTTGCAAATTCAAAGAAACTCGATTGTAAGCTGTTGATCCCATGGTGGTGCTTGTATCAGGGTTACGATTGAGAGCGGCTGAGATTTGCCCATTTGTGTTACGATCAATCACGTCATTTCAGAAAGCTTCCAGCCGCGGGTGCATGTTCGATGTGAAAGGTCATTGTTTGCAGGTTCGCGAACTGGCTGAGAAGGAAAAAGAGGAAGGCTTGGGAGATACTTTCAGGTTGCTGCAAAAGGACGTCACTCGATTCCTCACCACCATTCTGATTGGTTCAACGTAAGCCCACTTTCGGAAGGGTTTCTTCTCTGGTTCATGGCTGACAACGCTGGATAATCACAAGTCGGTGATGCAGACTAACAGCCACTCACTGGGACGTAAGTTTTGATGAAGCATGACTAGCTTATGTTAGAATCTAGCATCTGATTGCTGCCCGAGGCATGCAGCCATTATGAAGCTGGGCTTACTTCTCCACTTTTGGGGTTAATGAGTCTTATCTTTGTTTTCATACAGGATTGCAAACATCGCGGCCACAGCCTTGGTGACAGAGTCAGTGACGTCGATATTTGGAGAAGCGGGCATTGGGGCAGCAACTGCAGTGATGACGGTGAGAAGCTGTCTCGGCATTTAGCCCGCACCTTGAGCCGGGGCGATGTTGCCAATTTTTTATGAAAGTACAGGTTCGATGGAACAGCTGATGGTAGCTGAACCGTGTGGTTTTGAGATAGGAGAAGAATATGGTTTAGTTGTCCAATTTTATCGAGTAAGCACCTCTTTCCTGCAGGTCGTCGTCCTTCTGCTGACTGAGATTGCCCCCAAAAGCATTGCTGTGCACAACGCGCCGGCCGTGGCAAACATGGTGGTGAGTGCCATTTGAATCAATTCTACCAGCCCCTCTCTGCTAGCAAGCACTTTCAATGCGGCAATAAACTCCTAGCTTGTGTACTGCTTAATTTTCCAATGATGGTCACTTTTCTGGCCCCTTTCACAAGGACAGAGCTCATCCCTGTTTGACGAAGCTACCACGAGGGGCAAAGTTGCAGTTTGTGTGCGGTGCTGCCAGGCATGTAATTGCCACAGAGGTTCAGAGTTCTACTTATCTTGGATGCAGGTGCGGCCGGTCCACTGGTTGTCGACCATCCTGTACCCGGTTGGTCGTGTCTGCACCTGGCTCTCTGTTGGGCTGCTCAAACTACTGGGACTGAAGAGCTCGGGGTAAGGGTCTTGCCCCTCACTGCGCTTTGGGCATGCAGGCGTCCTGACATGGTGTGATCGATAGCCAGGCAGCGCCTGCTTTTGACCTGCTTTTGATCTTTCATTATCATGTCCTGGGAGGGCCTTCTGGGGCGGCGCTCATGTTTACTGTGGTGTTCCTATTCTTTCCAGGGAAACACTGGTGAGTGAAGAGGAGATGAAGCTAATGCTCAGTGGGGCCATGATGAGTGGCACAATCGAGCCGGGGGAACAGGTAAGGCCCATATCGCGGCCTTCACTCACAGTTGCCTTTGTGTCTGACTGCACGAATTTTGATCCGCTTTCTGCAGCTTGACGTTCTGCGTAGGTGCCTTCGGTGGGGCTTTCGTGCGGGCTCTTGCTGACCTTTGTGAACTGCTGGTCCAGCCCTATTAACACGTATCCGGTTCTCTGCTGAGCGCGGTGTGCTTTGTGTCCAGGACATGATTGAGGCGGTGCTGGAGATGGACGACACGACGGTGAAGGAGGTGATGACGGCGCTGGTGGACGTGGAGGCCATCGAGAGCAAGGCCACGCTCATGGAGCTGCGCGACCTCTGGATCCAGCACCAGTACTCCAGGTAACGACGGGATGTCACTGCAGCCCGCTCACCCAGGAAACCAACGTCAAAGGGCGCCAACGTGCATTACAGCGTCATCCTCTCAATCGGAGAAGTCTGCAAGTAAGACAACATCGTCAAAGGGGAGCTATTGGCAATGTCAGCCGCATTGAGAGCATGCTTCCCCCAACATTGAACCCCGCATTGGAGTCGCTGGTTGGTGAGTTGCTTTCATCGTGCTGACAGCTCGTCGCCAGTTTTGAGTTTGCATCCTTCAAAGCGGCTGTGATTCTTACAACTCTACCAAACCCTGGAAGCGGTGCACTGCAGGGGCACCGCCAAGGTTTGCCTGCTTTTCGCTGCTCCAACGATTCCTAAGATTGGAAAGACTAATAGCCTGTTTCTGCTAACAGGATCCCGGTGTATGAGAAGCGCATCGACAAGATCGTGGGCATTGCGTACGCGATGGACATGCTGGACTACGTGGACGAGCCGGACCTGCTGCACCAGCTGACGGTGGAGCGCATCGTGCACAAGAACCCCTACTTCGTGCCCGACGTCATGTCCGTCTGGAACCTGCTGCGCGAGTTCCGGATACGCAAGGTGCACATGGCCATCGTCGTCAACGAGTACGGCGGGACCACCGGGGTGAGTGCGCATGCCTCGACTGGGGACTGGTCTGTTCGAGGCCTTTATGTCAAACGGCATTCAGGCCGGCAGGGCAGATTTCGTACCTTGGGTTGTTTTTGACAGTAAGTGGCATATTTTGAAGCCCTTTTTAGGTCGTTGAAAGGACCCCAAGGTGAGGATTAGGCAAGAAAAGGACTTTCATGGACAAGGAAACAGAAAATGTCTGCAATGACCGCCAGGACTGACCGCGGCGGTCGGGCAGGGAAACTCTTGCTACACTTTCCCATCATAAGCCACTTGCTAAGCCGAGGTCATTCGCGTCGCATTTTGGTGCCTCGTCCTCTGCTGACCGTGTCGTGCTGCTGTGTTTTCCAGATCGTGACGCTGGAGGACGTGGTGGAGGAGATTGTGGGCGAGATCTACGACGAGAACGACAGCAAGGAGGAGATTCGAAAACGCGCGGGCTACATCATCGGGCGGGACAACGACATCTACGACATCGACGCTAACACGTCGATTGACCATCTCGAGGAAGAGCTCAACCTGGAAATACCGGAGGTGAGCAACCGCCTGCAAAGCCTGTTTGGGAAGGTGCCAAGTCTGAGGGGCGAATACGCCTTTGGCGTGACTTCTGGAATCTCCAAGCTGTCACCGAGGCTTGTTGTTCGGCTGGATACCTTCAATGTTTGACAACACGCGAGAACAACTTTTCAACAGCCTTTCGCTCTGGTGCCATGACCGAGTTGTCTGCCCTAAGACGACAGGAGCTGACCCGGAAACTTCGCTCGTCGTTTCAGGGCCAGTTTGAGACGGTGTCGGGCTGGGTGTGCGGTGCGTTCGGCTACATCCCGCGCTCCGGCGAGGCAGTCACGGTGACGTTGAAGAAGTCCCGGAAGGAGCATCGGGAAGACGAGAAACAGAAAGAGCAAGAGCAGGAGCACCACCACAGGTACCCTTCGCGCCTTCCGTTAATGACCGGTCTGAGGGGATGTTTGAAGCTAGAAGCGAGAAACTCACTCTGAGGGATGTTTGAGCGCAGGATTGACGTCTGAGTTTGGTGGCGTGAAAATGAGAGGACAGACAGCGCTACATAAAATCCGTCCGATCTTGCTGCAAGATCGTCCGATCAAAGGAGACGAAACAGTCAGGCCCGTCGAACGCTTGCAGTCCAAGTATTTGGAGTTGCTGACTGTTGAAAAACGATACGGAGCTCGTGCGCTCTTTTCCTGCAAGTCGCAAAGCTTGCACAAGATAGTGTTCTTTGTCTTACCCCATCTGCCTTCTTTCACCCATTTTGGTCAGCATGAGCTTCGTAGTAGGTTGTCAGGACTCGCGTTTAAAGCTTTTCGGGGTTTGGGATTCTCAGCAGACGAAGGTGGGATGGTCGAGTGGCGAGCCTCAAGGTCAAATGTTCGCTTGGACAAATCGCTGAGGGGCCGCCGACGAGTCTCACAGTTCCGGTCTGCGCGATGGTGCAGGGGCGAGGAGGAGGCGGTGCCGGAGGAGGACCGCACTAAGTGGATCCTGAAGGTGACCATGGCCAACGCGCGCAAGGTGCAGACGGTGCGCCTGGAGCGCGCGAGCGAGGACGTGCCGCTCGTGGGGCCGCCCGACGAGAAGCTGTCGCTCAAGACCAAGCGCCTGCGCGGCTGGAAGACCGACTACGAGCCGCCCGAGCGGAAAGGGAAGGAGCCGCGTGGCTTCATCGAGGTGGACCCGGACAAGAGGCGGGATGCGGACGAGGAAGCAGAGGAAGATGACATGATGTACAGCAGCGACGAAGAGGGGCCCGCAGAGGCGGGCGAGCGAGACTTTGAGGGAGCAGTCAGGGGCGGGGGCGATGAGGCGGGCTCCTCCGGTGAGGCCGGCAAATACAACGGTGTAGTGCATGTCTTGGGCGCTGGCAGCTGGAGCTGCGCTTGTCCTGCTTGTGGTCAACCAGAGAAGGCGGTGCGGAGCTTGATTACCACTTTGCGGTCGACAGAATTAGGATAGGAGCTTTCTTGAGGACATCCTCTTCACTTGCTGTAAGAACCCTTGGTAGATGCAGCCAGAGCAGACGATACGCTGTGCCTTCGGTGATTGAGAAGGTCATCAAGTCGGTCTGCAGTATGCACCAGTTAGCAAAAATGGTCCTGGCTCTTGGCTTGCCTTCCGTTGACGATGTTTCTGTTTTTTGGCACCAAGTTCGCTTGACTTGGTTCCGCCATGTTTGAGGGCTCCTTCCGATCTGGAGAGAAGCTTTGGACGGGTGGACAGACTCTAAAGAGCACGCTTTGCTTTCGAATGCAGACGAGCAGTATTCCGACGGAGAGGAATACTCCGAGTCGGAGGACGGCTTCCTAGAGGGGCCCGTGGCCAGCTACGGCACGGATGCGGGCACGCGTGGTGAGTCCGCTGAGGACGACGAGAATGAAGTAACGAGCATAGCGGGTGAAGAGGCGTCTGCGAGCAGTCCGGCAGGTGAGAACACCATGTACTGTCTCGTACATGGTTGAGAGCAAGGTTCTGCGTCCTGACTCTTTGCTAGCGGAGGGAAGCAGGTTCAGGTTCGAAGGGCCGAGGTCCCCTCAACCTGCCCTCTTGGCTTCGTTATGCTGCAATTCATTCCAGCACGCTTTTCCTCTGCGTGGGATCTCAGGACCAGTTGTCTTGACTGCAGAGGTGAAATCTCTCCAGGCGATCTGGGAGGCGAAAGCCAAGGTCGTGGAGAGAAGACGGGCGCGCCGGCGGCAAGAAGCCGCCCTGGCAGCCGCTGAGCTGGCGCGGATCGAAAGATTCAAGGGGGAGGGGCTCACGTTGGCAGCTGGCCGGTCGAAGAACAACAAGCGCACAAAGCGCAGAGTGATAGAGCCAGAATAGCTCAGCAGTAGTGCGCTAGGACATCCCTTCTCGGGCCCAGTCTGCGCTGGGCTCATTGCTTGCATACATAGAGCTCTACCTGTAGATAAAAGTCAACATGGGACAGAGGAGTTAAAGACTGCCCAGGTACGAGGTGCAACGTTGCAGATTCCTTGGAGTTGTTCAGGCCTTGTTCAATCAACACAGATGGCTAGTGTTCAAGAGTATCACGGATTTCACCTTTGATCGACATGGTATGATCCTTACAAGTTCAATAGCTCCAGCACAGCACATTTTCCGATTCATGCAAGGCATATTCTGGCCACATATGCAATCAGACACTGAAAGCATGCAAACCAGGTAAACTTAAGTGCGTTTAGTTTACTAGCCTGCCTGGCCGTCGGCCGCGCCGGCCTATGTAGCCGCCTGCCAGACTCGTAGTGGCATACTAGCTACCTAGCCGCAGACTGCAGTGCAGTGCGCGGCGTGCGCACTTGCTCATTGAGTCCGAGTCACCAGCGACAAGATGCTGATTCCTTTCGGAGTCCGGGGCACATTTAATAGATCTTATGATTGCTCGTTTTCCGTACAAGGATCCGGCTACACCTTGGTACGTACCGATCGGCATTTTCGTCGTATCACGGTATTGGACTACGTCGTAGCGCTCTGCGCATTGCAAGCGAGTCAACATCGAACGACCGTCGAAGGCAGTACCGTGGTTCGTGGACGTACCGTGGTGGATACTCGTACCTGCCGAGTTCACCCGCCTGATAGTAGCTGATACCAGTTTTAACTTTCAAGCATGAAGTACGGACGACCACAGCCATCTGATTATCGGATTGGTGGATGGCTTCAACGTGTCCCTCTGAAACGATCGACGGCTGTGAGTGAAGTATGGAACTTTGCCCCGGTTTGAACTTCTGCAATCACCGAGCTACCCATCTGGAGCTAGCCGAACCTAGTTTGGCACTTAGGGGAACCGGGACTTTGACCGGGGAGCTCCGCGCTTTCAAATTAGGGTCACGTGTCGGACCTTCCAAGTCTTGCAAGATCTTCAGCTGGATAAAATCGCCCAATCCAGTTCCAGCATTTGATTCTTGCGTTGACCTGGCTGCTTTATGAACACAAATCGCACGAGTGAAAAGATATTTAGATCGACCCGGAGCCGCGATCTTGGTGCACAGTTGAGTCAGGCCTGCAGGATGCACAGCAGACTGCAGTGGGGCTCCGCCGCAGTTGAGACTCAGAAAAGGGCGCTCTGCTCGTGGTCTGTTGATGAGGTGGACCAAACTTCGGCATTGAGGAGCTCGTGCAGAGGAGAGAACCTCAGCTAGGCGCCTGCATCTTCCACCGTTGGTCCTACACAGGGTGCATCGTTCTGTGTTTGCAGCGTTGCCTTGACAAAGGCTCTGAAGAGTGCAAAAGCGCAGGCCCATGGCGCATGCCAGCTGCACGCTTGCTGCGGCTGGTCCATCAAATGCTTGTTTGCAGGTCTGCGAGAGGTCGCGGTCTCAGTCGAGCTGCTTCCTGGCGAGCTCTTTTCTGCCATGTCTTCCAGCCCGTTTTCCTTGCACAGCTGCCTTGCGGCCGTGCGGTGTGCCAGTTGGCCGTAGGCACAACGTAGTGTGCGCCGTTGCAACAGAAGCCCCGCCTAGTTCTCAGCGGCAGGCGTCCCCTGCGGGTCCCAGTGGGGAGCCTGGGCAGGCCAGCGAGTTGCAGCATGACAACAACGGGCAGGCAAAGAAGAAAAACTTGAAGGTTCTGGTAGCGGGCGGGGGCATCGGCGGGCTTGTGTTTGCACTGGCAGCCAGAAATAGAGGCTTCGACGTTACTGTGTTTGAGCGGGACTTGAGTGCGGTTCGGGGAGAGGGAAAATATAGAGGGCCCATCCAGGTGAGATTTATGACGGGCAAGGTCTCTGTGCAAGTTGACTTTGCCGTCATCACATTTCTTGCAGCAGTGCCACCAGATGCTGGAGACTATGCATGCGCACCAGCTGAGGAGCTTTCGCTCATGAGCACAAGCCTAAAAATGTTTGACAAGAAATCCTTGGAGGTGAACCAGCAATAATGTGGTGCGAATGCAAGTGGTGGGCCTGCCCTTGACCCCATAACTTGGGCGTATTAGTGTACTTGTCTTTGTATATTTGCGGGCAAAGGGTTTTTGGAGGCAGCCTGCATCGTTCTTGTGTGTTTCTCCTCAGGGCTACTGACTGGCTCTTTTGCTTCATGCTGGTGAACCATATTGAACCTCACTGGTTACAGTAATACAGAAAAGTTTTTTAGATTGCACAGCTTATGGCCGCTCAATGAAGTCCACACTTTCTTTGGTAATGCAAACAGATCCAGAGCAACGCCCTGGCTGCGTTGGAGGCGGTGGACCCGGCGATGGCGCAGGAAGTGATGGCCAATGGCTGCATCACCGGGGACCGCATCAATGGGCTTGTGGACGGAGTCACCGGACAGTGGTGAGAAGGGGGCATATGGTGGGAGGGCAAATGTTGCGGCAGGAAAGAAGCCTGCATTCATTAGGCTTGGTGTTCGATTGGTGGGCAAGATGGAACTCTCGATGGTAGTCTGGAAAGATCTGCTCCTCCTCTGTCCATCTCAAGGTTGCTGCAAGAGTTTCTTAGACAGAGCCAAGTCTAACAAGGGGCAGATTCAGCTCAGTGAGAATAGACAATCGTCTATGTTCTTTTAGGGTTTGTTTGCGATGAACAGATGGAGCCCCACAAGGGTTATACATCATTTTACGGATGCTCTGAAGCTTCCTCTAGGCAGGCTCTCATTCCCCTTTCCCCTCTCTTGCAGGTATGTCAAGTTTGACACCTACAGCCCGGCTGTGGAGAGAGGCCTCCCAATCACCCGGGTCATCAGGTGCGCCAGCCCACTGCCTTCCAACCTTTGGTTCAGCTTTTGAGTGCCATCGAGCTGTGACAAATTTCCAAAGAAAGGACGGTCAGACCGAGCTTGCCTTTCCAGGACTTGCATATTGGCGTGCCGCAGCCAACTGACTTCATTGCGCACTCCAATGTAGTCGTTCCTTTCTGACAAGTGGGCACTTTAGTGGGTCCCGCTTGGTGTTCGTTGCCCTCAACCTGTTCTCATTTCTTCTGCGCTCGCAGCCGTATGAAGCTGCAGCAGATTCTGGCCAAGCATCTGGGCGATAGCTACGTCCAGAATGGTACCACGGTCGTGGACTTTGAGGACACAGGCAGCCAGGTGTCGGCGCTGCTGGCGGACGGTGCACGCGTGGAGGGGGACATCCTGATTGGCGCGGACGGCATCTATTCCAAGGTGCGGCGGCAGCTGTTTGGCCCGTCGGAGCCGGTCTACTCGGACTACACCTGCTACACCGGGATCGCAGACTTTGTGCCTGCAGACATCGACACCGTCGGGTGAGAAGACGCAGCAAGCAGGGCATTGCAAACTTTTATGCTGAATTGGAGCTGTGAGAGACCAGGGAACGCCTGATGGCCATCGGCAGATCTTCAAAAAGTTAGGGTTCTGACTATATACTGTTAGCCATGCGATGAGTCCAGTGTCGCTATCAGAGGAAGCATCAGTCTGTGCGAAGCCCGTCGGAAACAAAAACCCGTGCTCGGGTTTTAACATGTTTGTTTGGATTTGGGGCAGGTACCGTGTGTTTTTGGGCAACCGGCAGTACTTTGTGAGCAGCGACGTGGGCGGCGGCCGCATGCAGTGGTATGCCTTCCACTGCGAGGCGGCAGGGGGAACTGACCCCGAAGGAAGTGAGTGCCTCTGCTGCAATGCCCTGTAAGCACCACAAGAAGGGTTGTTGTGAATCTAGGAATCCGCCAGACTGCTTGTGGCTAGACTGTGGGTGTGGCTAGACTGTGGGTATCCTTGTAGTGGGCTTGTTGCGACAAATGCACTCTGGCATTCGAGTTTTGAATTCAAAGCACCATTTTCGTAGAAGTGCTGCAATAAGAAGCCTGGTGTGCAGCACCTCTTTCTGCAGGAGAGTAATTTCCAGAAACTGCCCACTTCCTTCTTTGTACCTTCTGTGGGGCTTTGCAGTGGTTTGTGCTCCCCTGTATTCTTACATTTTCTATTTGCTGTTGGCGCAGAGCGCAAGGAGCGGTTGCTGTCGCTGTTTGGGAACTGGTGCGACAACGTGGTGGACCTGCTGCTGGCCACACCCGAGGAGGACATTCTGCGGCGCGACATCTACGACCGCAAGCCCATCATGACCTGGGCCAAGGGCCGCGTCGCACTGCTCGGGGACAGCGCGCACGCAATGCAGCCCAACCTGGGGCAGGGCGGCTGCATGGCCATCGAGGTGCGTACACCCACGGCACGCACTCGTCAAGACGGGCTCACAGCGAGGCTTGCCCCAAGGAACCATGGGATGCAATATCTGCTGGGTGGTAGCCGCTGCGGTTGACATAGGTCGAAGGGCGCTGGGGACAAGCGGTGCTTTGTGCTGCAAAGGTGGTCCTGTTGACTGTTTGGTTAAGTAAGGAGGCTCAGTGCCGGTGTTGTACAGAAGCGTGCGAGACGCGAGCTCGGGGCTGCTCTTTGTTGTGTAGCCGCCGACGTGGACATTCAGGTCCGGAAGGATAGTGTATCATTCGTTGTTCCTGGGTCTACCCCACATGTGAAGTGTCTGCTCTTGCCACTATTGAGAGGGGCTTTCTGGGACAGACTGAGGCCTGGAATAAGCACTTTGAGTTGCACGCTCAACGTGTGCCGGTTGTGCTGCGTACAGGATGCGTACCAGCTTGCGTTGGATCTGGACAAGGCGCTTGAGCAGGCGGGCGGGGACAAGAGCAAAGTGCAGCTCGACCAGGTCCTGCACCAGTGAGCACCAGTCACACCCAGCTGCACGCATCGACCACTTGAGCTTCTGCTGGCAGTCTCGGTCGGTCTTGTATCTTCCAAGATTTGCAGGACCCACCCCAGAAGGCCCGCCGCTTCGCCTCTACATCCGATGTCAGAGTGACAGTCTCGAATAGGGCTATGCGATGTTGTTCTGCCCTGACACGTGTTTGTGCCTATCTCGCACAGTCTTCCAGCAAGCGCCGTCGTGATGTTGGATTTCATACCGCGCAAGCGGTCGTCCGTAGCTCATGGGTCTTTGTAGAGGCCCTTTCTTCACGTCCTTTCTTAGAAGCTGACGCTGAGTTTTGATTTGTGTTCGCGCAGGTATGAGGGCGAGCGGCGCATGCGCGTGGGCGCTATCCACGGGTTTGCGCGCATGGCGGCCATCATGGCGAGCACGTACAAGGGGTACCTGGGCGAGGGGCTGGGCCCGCTGGAGGCCCCGCTGATGAGCCTCAAGATCCCGCACCCGGGCAAGGTCGGCGGCTACTTCGCCATGACGCCCACCATGCCCGCCATGCTCGCCTGGGTCCTGGGCGGCAACTACAAGAACCTCGAGAACCGCGCGCCCTACTGCTCCCTGGAGTCAAAGGTGAGCGCCGAAGCGCCTCTTCCCTAGGAGAGGGCACACTTTGGGTGTCAAGTCGCTAGTCGAGGGATGGGCCCAACAAGACCGCTCCAACCAGCGAACAAAAAGGAGGAACCTTTGGTGTTCTGCTCTCTGCCGGACACTTTCAGGTCACACAAATTGGATGTTCGAGATGCTTGCCGCCTGCCTAATATCAGATGGGTTCGGGGTAATCCTTGTTGAAACGATGCCGTAGACAGAGGTGTCCGAAGAACAGCTAGCAAGTACCAGTTATTGGCAGCCGAGCTCGAAAGGAGGTCATTAGGAAAGTGAGTCCATCCTGAGTAACAAGTCAGGCCCGCACTCTGAAGCCTCCGAAATGAAACCATTGGCCTCCGGCGTTGCCTCCCTGAGATTGCGTCTCTTTGCCATCCCCTTCCTGACGGGGCCCTGCTCTGCTCTGTGTCCCCGCAGGCCCGCTCCGACTTCTCGGTACTGCTTAAGGACGATGACGCGCTCTCGCGCGCCTCCGTTGCGGAGTGGCTCATCGTGCCGGCTCTCAGCGACCTCAATGCGGCAGACCCCTCGCGTATCAGCACGTGCGACGACGGCATCCTGGTGGCCACCGTGGACGGCCTGGGCAGCAGCCTGCACGCCGAAGCTGGGGGCGCACTCGCGGCTGACAGGGAGGTGACGTCAGCCAGCATTGCATCGTTCGATCTGGACAATGGGGCGTGCTACGTGACCCCGCTCAGCAGCGACGTGCGGGTGGTGGTGAATGGGGACGTGGTCGCCGTCAAGGGCCGGCGGCGGCTGCACATAGGGGACGAGTTCCGGGTGGGCGAGCAGGTGAGCAGGCGCCACCCATTTGGCAGAGAGGGGATGAAGTGGCAGCTGCACAATACTTCGGACACTTACGAGGCGGGTGTTCCGTGTGGAGCTTGTCAATGATGGTCAAGTTGGCCGCAGAACATAAGGTGTGTCACGTGATGCTGTCCTCGAATGTGCACGTGCATTGACGGCGGCGTGGCTTCGTGCAGGTGTTCAAGGTGAAGCAGCGGAAGCCCATCGGGGAGCGCTCTGCCCGGCCTGAAGAGTTGGTCGTGGGTTGAGTGAGATCACGACACTTGTACAGATACAGCGCATGACATTACATGCGCTACGATACAGTAGATTGCAAGAAACGAGTCTGCGTTTTCAAATAGGTTCGCTTGATTCCTGCTGCCTTGGTCGTCACAGCGGCGATGCTCGGTGCCACAACCATTTGCCGCGTGTTGCTATTGCATTGAAGTCGGTCAAGAACCGCGAAACATTCTTTTGAACATTCGATACTAGGTATTTGTTCCGCAGCACAAAGAGCACGCTTCCAACCAGACTGGATTGGAGTAAATGAGATTTTCGCACGTTGAAACACAATTTGGATTGTTTCCTTATGCTCATGCGGTCAAGTGTATTGCACAGTCAGACTCCCTGCGTCATATGCACTGATTTGAGTAAAGTCGAGCTAGTGACCCTATCCTTAACCCAAGCAGATTGTCGCAACTCAGAGAGCCTCTTATAGAACTTTAGTTGACACGTCTGTCCACTCAAGGTAAAACTCCCCTTTAACTCAGGTCGAGTTAGTAGTTTGGTAAGTTTCGCTTATTGACATGCCAAGGTTTGGTTGTCTGTCAGGATTTTCAGCAAAAAAGTGTAACAGCAGGCTGCCTCCCTGATAGTGCCAAGCCTGGAGTCCTACTGGCCAATCGATCAAATGCTGCCTGTATCCAATCTATCTTGGTAAACAAGCCTGGCGCAGCTCCGGGTGTTTGGACAGGAGACAGCGCCTTTATCGCAGTAGTATGTAGAGAAATGTCGGAAGGGCCCAGCTGCACGATTCATGTGCAGTTCGCATGCAAGCTTACTATTATCCAGGCGCGCTTGCCGCTTTGTGTCCGGTAGCTTATAGCTAGCAATATAATTCTGCAAATTGGACAAAAATGTGGGTGAAATCATGCCCGGATGTGTTTGTCATATGTACTCATTGAGCGGCCATGACACATGTATAACCATGTACGGTGGGTACACGCATGCCGCGGTGCACTATACATATGCATATCTCGTTAAGTTTGCAACAGAAAGTCAATATCATTATCATCACGTACTAATAATGCATGCATGAAGCTAGATTGGGTTCATGCATGACATGGTCACCGGGCTTCGAATTATATAAGCGCCCGGTCACTATAATCAAACTGTTTACACTAGACGATCGCATATTGAATCCAAATTGATGTACAACTTCGGAAAAAATCATCACATACCATGTGCCTGGCACTGCGGGCGATCGGACGTACAACGCCGTACCGCCGCGGCGGCACCACCACACTTCAATATTAGCACGCGCACAGATGCAATAACAACCGTCGTGCTTACAATCGTTGTCAAAAGCTGACAAACACGACCCCGTAAGCTTTGGCTTGAGTATTGAAGGCAGCGTCCAAGCGCGTACCCGTTCTACAGAAAGCAAGCTAGCTAGTCCAAGACGATTGCGTCAAATTGACTAAACTGGATCGGGGCCTTTCAACCACAGCAGCACACATACATGCGTTTGGAGATGGTCACTCGAAGTTTCCCAATATACTGGCATTTCTATTAATACTCACGCTTAGCAGCTTGTGATTAGCTGGCGGCATGACTCAAAGCATGTCAGAGAAGTGATGAAGAGCATGGTGAAGCTTATGTTTGAACCAATTGCTTGGAGGACCTGCTTTCCCTTAGACCACCACGCCTAGGCGATTAGAAGTCCTGCATGGACGGACCCTTCGGGTTTTCAACGAGATAAAGCCTTTTGAGTATTCAAAGTTCAACGAGGCTTCACGCTTCTTTCAAGTTGACTCTTATCTCCCGCCCCTTCCCCCCGCCTTGCCCCCCTTCCCGCCCGCCTTTTTAGCGGGCCTGCCCCCCTTGCCCTGGGCGCCCTTCTTGGCCTTGCTGCCCTTGCCCACCAGCTTGCCCTTCCTGTTGACGGCCCCCCCGGTGTTCCGCTTCCGCATGTCCGCCTTCATGCGCGCGTCCACCTTGCGCTTGCCCTTGGCGCCGCTGGGGCCCACCGCCTTGCTCTTGGTCACCGCCACCTCCTTCTTCACGTGCTTCGGGGCCGCCTTGGCGTACAGCTTCTCGATCATCTGCGACACACCAGGCGCACGCTCAGCGTCCGGGTGCGAAGGACCAGCTGCGCGACGAGCCTCGCTGAGCCACTCTGATAGGTGGACAGCGAGATACTTGCTCACCCCTTCACGGATCCTCCGGCGCTACTACGACACTCTTGAGATTGAGAAAGCAAATCTGAAAGCGGAAAGTGCGGCGAACTTACAATCGTACTTATTTGGAGGGGGCGGACAAAGCTTCAAATACACAACCTGATCGACGCTAGACTAGCAGCACGCACTGGATCTGGCGAAACGCAAACGGTGCAAAGAATGTCACGAAGAAATTTACGCCTTGGGTCCTGTTACAATTCCGGTACCGATCGTGGACAATTGTCAATACAAAACGGAAAGACGAGCGTTTTGTGAGCAGATCCGGCTGGCTGCTTACCTTGGCTTTGGAGCGGTTGTTCATGTCCGCCCCATCGGCGATCGAGTTGGCCTTCTGCCGCACCTGCTCCATCTTCTTGAGCAGCTGCACGCGCGGCACCACACCCAAACGTCAGAACAGCGCACTGTGCGAGCAGCCGACAAAGGACAACTGCGCGGATGGCGGCCGCGGCGGCGTACGGCCCGCATGCAAAGCACGTCAAGTCAGCGAAAAAATGTCAACCAGCCGCCTCTTGACCGATGTCGAGAAAAGCAGTATTCCTAGAGCAAGAAACGTGTGGTCGAATACGAAGAGCACGTAAGAGAAGGCAACAGCAGCCTGCCTGCAACCTTGGAGACGGTCGGACTGTGGTGAGAAGGGGCCCACTAGAGGAGGTGGCGTGTACTTACCCGGCCGCGCTTCCTGGCCTTGGCCTCGGCGACCTTCTTGGGTGTGCGCGTGTCAATGGACCGGAACTGCGCCTTGTACGCGTCGATCTCCTCCTTGGTCACCGGCTTGATGGGCTGCATGTGCTTGCGCTCCTGCACAGCCCAAGGACCGCTCAGACACACTCAGGCAGCCGCCACTCAAACCAGATGAAAACCTGCTCGTGCGTCAGGAGCCAGAGAGCAAAGACTCTAAAAATCTGCTCCAAAAGCTGGAAACTTGGGAGATGATTTGGAAGCTGACCTCGTTCTTGAACCAGACGGGCAGCTCGTCGTCGTTGAAGGTGTACCGGTTGTACGCCTCGTCCAGGATGCCCTCGCGGCCCTTCTTCCTGGAGGACGAAAGAAACACGGTGACCCACAGCAAAGCAGCAAACCGGAGCAGAGCAGCAGTCTGGAAAGATGTTGAGAATAAGGAAAGAACTCGATTGGGCTTCCCTTTCAAGAGACGGAAACGATGGTCGCAGAGCACTAGCAAGCTCCTCTGCGCTTCCGGGTGAGCCGCGTCTGCTGTCCCTGCTGCACGGCGTGTTTGACTGCGTGTGCTGCAGGTGCCGCACCTGAGCATGGCGTGCGCGTACGCGAGCGTCTCGGCCTTGTCGTCCGTGTCGTACCCGTCCACTTCCGCCTCGTCCTCGCTGCTGCTGCTCTCACTCGCCGCTGCCGCCACCTCCTCGAACCCGCCCGCCTCCGACGCCTCCGCCTCTTCCACCCTCGCGCCGTTACTATGCAGCCCCGACCCGGCTGCCGTCCCTTTCGCCGAAGCCTTTGTTACCCCGTCGTTCCTCCTCCTTTTGGACCTCGGCCCCGCCTGCTCCTCCTCCTCCTCCGACTCGCTGCTCGACGCCTGCTCCCGTTCTTGCCGCGTCCTCTTGGCCTCGCGGCGCGCTTCGTCCCCGCCTGCCCCGGGCAGCTCCCCGAACACGCTCTGACTGAACCACTGCTGCGCCAGCTGCTCCTTGCTGGGCTTCGCCGCGCGGGCCAGCCCCACCACCAGCGGGTTGGCCCCCCCTTCCTCATCTTCGCTATCCGAATCCGAGTCGGACCCTGCATCTGCAACCGGAGCCGGCACCTCTTCGTCGTCCAGCTCGGGGCCCGCGTCGCTCTCTGTCGCCAGCCGCTTGCGCTGCCGCCGGTCGGCCGCCTTGCTCTTGAGCCCGCTGCGCTTACGGTACTCCTCGTAAGCGGTCTCCAGGTACTCTTCGAGCATCTGCATGTGCCTGCCCACAAACAGAACAGACAATTCGAATTCTGATACCTTGAAAAGTGATATCATATTTCGTGTGAAAAAGAGATGTCACTTCGAAATGTCCTTACAATGTCAGTTCTCTGCCAGGTTCGCTGTCAGGTTACTGCCTCCTTCTGCATCAGCAGGCTGCCCGCAAATTCCCTTACCGTTTCTCTTCCGCATCCTCGTCGAGGTCGTCCTCCTCCTCCTCCTCCCCATCCTCGTCTTGCCCCCCCTCTGTGTCCATCTCGTCTTCCTCCCCCCCCTCTCCCTCTCCCGCCTCCTCGTCCGGCACCACCTTGGCCAGCCCCTTGCCGCTCTTGATGCTGCCCAGCGCAAACAGCTCCTCGTCCGCGTACACGCCCTCCCCCTCGCCCAGCGCATCCAGGCTCATCCCCGTGGCCGTCCTCGCGCGCGCCTTCTCCTTCTTCCTCGCTGCCACTTTCTTGGCCTTCTTCTTCTTGGCCTCCATCACGGCCCGCAGCTCCGCCATCTCCCCCAGCACGCCCTCCTCCTCCCGCTCACTATCTGCCCCCTCCTCTTCCTTCTCCTCCTCTTCTGCCTCTTTCCCCTTTGTCTCTTCCTCTGCTGGCCCCTGCTCCTCCTTGTCCTGCTGCCGCACAGCGATCCTCCACTTGAGCAGCGCCTTGAACTCGCGCTTGCCCAGCACTTTGAGGTCCTCGCACAGCGCACGCACCTCCGCGTCCGTGGCGGGGTGCGTGAGCAGCTGCTGGCCCTCCGGCCCTGAAAAAACGAGCGACGTGTATGTGCCCAGGAACTCCACAGGGTTGTCCGTCTTGATGAACGCCGCAGCAGATCCCCCCTTGTGCACCAGGCTCGTCCCTTCCTCATACCTGCACCACGTGATGAAGGCCGCACTTAGATGAGGGGCGATTATCAGCTGGAGGCGGGAACTTCCGGAGGCGGGAACTTCCGGACCACAAAAGCCATCGCTTTGTCAAGAAAGAGCGCTCCAACAACAAGCCGCTTCACCTCGCCCACAAAAGCCTCTTGCAACCCAGCAACCTGTCAATTTGCCTTTTTGGCATCACTTCTTTCAACAAACAGCCTTGAAAACCAGCGTTCAATGCCAGAGGCATCGCCTTACATCCATCCGCGTCTGACCAATCAGCTACTTTAACAAAAAGGTCTCAGATCAATTTGATGTAGTTCGTCGGAGTACCAGAAAGCAGGTGTCTCTTCGTAACACAACAAGAGCTGGGACCATGCGAGCTCAGCGATGGCTCACCCGTCCCTGTGGCGCTTCTGCTTGGACTCGCGCAGCACGTCCACTGGCTTGGGCGTGGCCTCCTCTGTTGGCTGGAAGAGGTGCTTGGCGTCCAGCAGGCGCGGGTCGATCTTGGCGGGGGCCTTGAACCCGCGGCACACCACGTAGATCTCAGCAGACGTGTTGCGACTCGCCACTGGCTTGGTCGCCTCCACACGATCAAACAACTGCAGGGAGCCACAAGGGGTCCGAATTGTTCCAGGTTGGCCAGAGATGGCAAGTCGTCCACAACTACGTCTTGACTGTGAGTGCCTCGAAGCATAAGTGACTCACTATGTTCCTGCCCTGATCAACCCAAATTTCACCGAGGCTTCACAAACAACTATGGTTCACAAACAACTGCGGCAAGCTACTGCCCGCGTCCAGATTCACTGACTCTTCGTGCATCGTTGTCAACCTCTTGTCAGTGTGGCCTCCCCACCACCACAGACCCCGGCACCTGGCCACCCGTACAGCCGCGCATACCTGGTTCAGGGCGAAGAGCAGGGCGTTGTAGTCCTGGGAGCGGAAGACCTTGGACACGAAGGTGCCCCCCGGCACCAGCAGCTCAGTGGCCAGCTTGAGGGCCTCTAGCGAGAGTGCGCTCTGCGTGTAGGCCTCGCTGGACCAGGCCCCGCCCACGTTGGGGGAACCGTCGTGCAGCACCACGTCCAGCGAGCTGCCCTTGAGCTCGCGCTTGATGGCCGCGCGGCACTTGGACGTCGTGATGTCCTCCATCAGTGTGATGCAGCCGCGGATGGGCCGGATGGGGGCCAGGTCCACGCCCACAATCAGGCTGGACATCGGCATCGTCTTGGCCGCAATCTGCACACAACAGCGCTAGTCAGAGACCCACTGGCGCAACAAGGACAGCAGGAAACAGTGGTAAGGTGGTAGGACGACAAAGTCCAGATGCTGCATTCCGCTATTCACAGGTAGCTCCAGCCACGAAATCTTTGCAAGGTCATAACTCCGTGTTTATTTTAAGCTGTCCCGGAAATACAAAGGGGAATTAGACCCAACCTCAGGCTCCTCAAAAGCTGACGCTTGCAAGTTCAAAGAGCATCGCCATCATGTAATAATGCGTTTTCTGCATTCCCCTTTCTTTTCCCAAAAAGCACACCATTACCAAAACTTTGAACCAGTACTTCGATGGAAAAGTGGTACCACTGCACATCTGAAGACTAATTGTCTACGAGATCGCCTGGTCGGCGCTTACCTGCAGCCACCCCCCTGGCGCTGCGCACAGGTCCAGCAGAGTCCTGGCCTTCTCCAGAAAGCCATACTTGCGGTTCAGCTGCACCAGCTTGAAAGCAGCACGCGAGCGGTAGCCTTGCTCCTTGGCCAGGTAATAAAACTTGTCCAACCGTCCCTTGCCGGTTTTCGTCTTGGCCCCCATGCTTTCACGCCACCTTGATCACTCACAGGCTAAATGAGAGTCCGATAAGTCCACCAGACGGGAGTGCACGACTTCCGATCACAAGCTTCCGATCGCAGGCTTTCAATGTTGTTGCGCAAATATGGAATACGCAATCCGCCTTATGTAGACCGATAGGGGCAGGGTGGCATACCACTTGCAGCCATGTGCGGCACCGCGTTGAAATGGTCCCCACACAACGTATCTACCAGCACTGATATCAGAATGCGCCCAGGGAAATCCCTTTCACTCCTCCACTCTGAATCTGATCTTCTTTGGAGCCTCAGCCTCAGGCTACCATGTAGGTAGTAACCGAACGCTGTGGTAACGGTACTGACGGACGCCAACTTTGAGCATGGTAATGGTCGTCATGCTTTCCGCCGGCCAAATCGATGCAGGTTTCGTTCCGGCCTGTGCGGATCCCGGACCGTCACGTGATGGCGGCACAAATGGTACACCGTACCATGCAGATGCTCATATACAGTGCATGACCGATTGGAGACAACTCGCATGGCCGCAGCAGACGTACGGCCGCCGGCACTTAACTCATTCTGCCCTGGTCACTCGATCTCACCAAAGCGTTGGCCATGGGGATCTTTTCACAGCCGCGGCTTCTGGTCGTATCGCTGACGTCACGGGACATTTATGGGGCGACTTCCGTACCTAGGTACGGGCCGAAATTTCCCCGGTGCGACCCAGGTAATACCTAATGTTAGTCGGTCCGCCGCCGGTTTCCGGCAAGTTTTCGGTAGGTTTCGAAACTGCCGGCCGGAGGTTCCTAGTAGGAATGTCATGCCAGTACCCAAGTAAAACCTAGGAAAATTCCACGATTACCTAGGTAATAACCTGCGGACCTAGGTATAATTAGTGTAAAATTAAAACGCGGTTATATGTGTATATCTACATGTAGAATGCTTAGGCAAGGTCCTCCTTTGACCCACATGCTGTTCCATGCTTTGGGAAACGATTCCCCAAGTTGATTGAAGCTAAAAGTCGCAGGAACTCTTCCTAATAGGTCACAAGAAGCCATGGCGCTTGCTTTTAAATTGTGGTGTAAAAGGGCCATAGCTGCAGCGTCTCTTTACCCTTCTTCCCCTTCTTCTTGAAAGGAAAAGGCCTTGTCCAGATAAGGCCAACAAGGGCAAAGAAGGGAGTTGTGCCTAACCCCAATTTTACAAGGCCTTTTACCTCAGAGCTGTACGGAATTCTGCCACGTGTTCGCTTATGCTATGGCTATCGCCGATTAGAGCACAGGTCTGTTGTTGTTGTTTTTTTTTTTTTTTTTTTTTT
>DF237845.1:0-24999 GCA_000708835.1 Klebsormidium nitens | reverse complement strand
CGCAACCTAAGAGCTGGTGGGTCCTCAAATTGGGAAGTGCATTAAGTGCCATGAGGCAACGGAGATATTTTTTCTTTGATCTCTAGCTGAGAATCGTTCTCACACGTCTGTGATTGAGAGCACTCTCTGTGAATTGTCCAGAAGACGATGTGTGACCGAGTGTTTTCTGCTGTGTGCTTGCGGCTACAAAACTTCAGGGCAGGCATACCTTCGAGAGCGCTGAGTGTCTGGATTCCTTCTGAAGCATCCTACTCAAAAATGTTATGAACTGAGGCCTCTCCGCTCTTTTGCCTTTTCTGCTGACATTTGGGCTTGCACTCAATATGGTACGTACGCCGGTCTAAGCACCTGCTCTCAGAGATTTGAGTCGGGCTATCTGTTCACAATGCAGCTTCTTGCCATGTCACATTTCTGATATGCAATATTCAGAGAATCAGCAGGGTCAATCCCATGTTCATAATAAGACGGGCACTTCAGATTCCAACAGGCTTCCATATTCTCACTCAGATGGGCTGTTCACTTCTTGACATGCTTCCATGTTCACGATGATCCAAAAGTTAGCAGACCTTTAGAGAGCTTATAGCCTTTGCCTCATCTCATTGCAGGATATCAAGGCCACCGGAGGGGAGGCCGCTGCAATCAATCTGGACGTCTCCAAAGGCAGAGAAAATATTGCAGAGGCCGTTGCGAATGCCGCAGCAGTCTATGGCCAGATTGATATTCTGGTAAAATTTGAGCCCAGATGAAGACCAGTCCCTGTGTTGAGCGTGGCAAAAGATAATGTTCTCTCTAATGTCTCGTCATACTCAAATTGCTGGAGTCAATAGGTTTGTTAAAATTCAGCGAAACTTGTCATGATTGCAACAGGTAGTTCCAGTTTTACACCGGCAAGTATCTGGTTGCACAACGAGACGTCACTCCCAGCACCCTCGCCTCCCCTCTTTCTTTCATTTCTGCTCTGTCACCCTTCTCCCTCCTGACTGTTCCAATGTGCTCTTCTCCAGCAAGAGGTCATCCCCAGCACCCTTGTCTCCACACTTTCTTTTATTTCTGCTCTGTCCTTTTCCCTCCTGACTGTCCCAACTTCCTCTTCTCCAGGTGAACAATGCGGGGGTCTTTACTGGCGGAAGCGTCTTGGACGACACCCAAGAGCAGTTTGACACCTCATACGGCGTCAACGTCAGCGGCATGTATTTCACCGCTCAAGCTGTGGCGAAGCACATGATTGAGAAGGGCATCAGGGGCCGCATCATCAATACGGCCTCGATTGCTGCGACCGTGAGCCCCCCCGGCACCGCGATCTACTCGTCGTCCAAGGCGGCGGTGGTTTCGCTGACCAAGTAAGCTGCTTTAACTGTCGCAGCAGAAAGGGACCAGTCTTGGTTTGATGCCTGGTTAGTAGGTAGCTGGTTAGTAGCTGGTTAGTAGCTGGTTAGTAGCTGGTTTGATGCCTGCCTAATGTCTGGTTACTGTCTCTTTATTGATCTTAATCATTCCCCCAGTACCGCGCTCTACTCGTCAAACAAGGTGGCCGTGGTGTCACTCGATCATAGAGCAAATAGAAGTTCCGGTGAAGCCAGGTTGCTGGCTGGTTAGTGTGTCTGGTTGAGTAACTTGGTGCTTGGGTCACTGGGTCTAGTCAGCTTTTCTTTGCTCAATGTTGAAAGGTCGTCAACTGCCCATGAAGGGAAAGTGGTCTTGACTGCAATTGGCCGTAAGAGGGTAGCCAAGAATCAGACTTACTACAGCTTGGATACATTCCCCCCTGATGTATCCCTCACTGTCTCGCAACAAGATCGGCCTGCTGCGACTGCTTGTCGGATGTCTCGTTCCAGTCGCTCAAGTGCTCGCCTGAAAGTCTCGCGACCAATATGGGGCCATAGAGAAGAAGCACCATAAGCAACGCACTCACGTATGCGCTTAAATTGGAAAGAAACATCCCAAGCTCACAGAGGTTAACACGCCTCGCTCGTCTCTGGGCAAACTCGAAAAGGACTAGAAGAAACCAGACCCTAAAAGCCTGAAGTCGACCCTGTATATGTTAAGGTCTAAACCTCATAATCCGTGTCTAAACTTTATTCTCATTTCGGCTCTACAGGGCCTTGGCGGTCGAGTTGGCTCCGAAGGGCATCAACGTGAATGCGATCTCGCCCGGCGTCTTCCCCAGCGAGATGTCCGATGGAATCGTGGAGAGCCCCGGCAGCAAGAAGGCGCTCAAGGCTATTCCCAACCGCAGGTGCGCTTTTCTTTCGTCCTCTCTACTTGCAATATGACCTGTAGGACCCGGCCGCTTAATCAAGTCAGACGAGAAGGTTGAGTAGTCCTTCAATTGTCAAACAGATTGAGTCGTTGAATCGCTGGTGTTTTGCGTCTGGGCAAAAGGCTGAAGGTAGTCGAGGCGGTTGCGTTTAAGACGCAAGTGCGCTTATGCGCCAACTTACAAAGGCTGAGGGCTACATCCTTCTTCCTCAGAGGCATATCATTCCGTCTCCTTCCTCTTTGAAATTACCACCAGAAGCAGGCGCCCCGGTTTGCTGCGTAGCGTCGATCAATCTTTCATTGAGTACAATTGTCCCACGGCTTGTCAGGCTAGGTATTCTCTTCTGGTTCGAAACCATTTCTCGCAGCCACATGTTCCTCCTCTTTGCTACAAGCGTCGGTCGTTTCAGGACAAGTCGGATGCAATATCAAAATTCATACAGCTCACAAGATATCGTTATAATCTGTCGCGGTCCATCTTTCAGCCTCACCGCACGCCTTGACCCGCCCTTTTGTGCAACGTCGGTGTTTCTCTCTTCAGCTAAATCTGGGTCGCTTCAAGCTCAATAACTCACCTCGTCTTTCGTCGAACTAGGTGGGGCGACACCGAGCACGACATGATGGGCGTGCTGCTCCTGCTGGCGTCGGAAAAAGCGTCCGCCCATCTAGTTGGTGTCAACATCACCGTGGACGGAGGGCACTCCCTCTACGCGTTCAACCCGATGGACCCGACCTCCGTCTTTGAGGATCCAAGCTGACGGAGCAGAGCGACCATTAGAGGCCGGCGGCGTGGGCGATGGTCGCCGCATATTCTGAATATGGAACAACACGTTGTCACAATTCATCTGATGATATTGTAAGAGCTGCGTGTTGTACTTGTAGTTGTAGTTTGTGATTCGAGTGTGTTTCGAATTGGAGGCTAGCATTAAGGAGCGAAAATATTGGTCACGCACATGATCTTAACACTGGTCACGTCGATCATGGAAAATATATGGTGGATACTTGAGATGCAACTTCTGATAGGGATCATACAACATCATTGGAAAAATTGTCACGAACCCGTGCGGCAAGGTTCGACTGCACCTGGCTGTCAAATGTACACGCATCAGTCGGATTAGAAGCTTGGCGCCTTTGTCTCGCGTGACTGACCAAGTGCATGATGACTCAGTGTGCTGTAAATTTCAGGGCCGGCGGGAACCTAAGTTACACACACAATGTATTTAAGTTAGCGAAGGTGACAATCGCAAGTGGATCTCTAATTGCAAGTCGGGGCCTTGTAAACGTTGTTTCTTTTTCAAAGGTGGTGCGTACAATCAGACGGTCGGCGGCGCCGTACGTCATCAACGTTGGCCTGACATTGGGTGTCCTGGCTACTTTGTTGATTCATACATTGCTGAGGGAGTCCTCAAGGAGTTGCTAGGTGCCTGGTACAGCCGAGCGGATCGCCTGACTCACCACGCCAAGGTGACCATAATCGACTGAATTGGGCTATGCAATACTGGAGTTGCAAAAGTAGCGTACTAATAGGTAATATACCGCTGCGGCCCTCTCTCGCAACTAGTACCTGGCATAACCTGTTCAATTTCTGCTGCTTGTGCGCTAGTCGTTTTTAACGTCTACCAATTTTGATCGTATTTAAACGTCTCAATTGAAGCTTTGAAAAACAACTTTTGACAGGTAGCAGCCTCTACCTCTATCCTCTTTGCATACGTGCCTCCCGCCAAATGGCGACGAGATCAAGTTCTGCAGAACCTTCTGTGGAGGAACGAGCGGCCTGGCATCACAGTCCAATAGTATATGTCGCATGCCCTTGGTCGGGAACTGTCCATGACGCAGTCGCTGGCAAGTGGATACTAAAAAAGCGATGATCTCAGCAGATGCATGTCAGCGTACTCATAACTCGAAGCCAAATCGCTACACCCATGCAGCCGCTTCTTATACGACCGTTGAGGAGGTCGCTCGATGACTGATGAAGTATTCTGAAGCTCATATTGCTCGATCTCTCAACAGCCCGGTACCTATACAAAAGTACGTTAATCTTCCGGTTGCGAGCATCCATCCCATCGATCCAGTAAGCAAGGCGCAACCGTCTTCCTACACTACGAAACGCGCAGAATCTGTTTCCCGTCAGCTTTCTGCCCCCGACCAGCCACCCTCTATGCACTGTAAGGAACAGAAACAAAGGAAAGGGGTCAACCGGTTGATATTGGTCGGTCTCCTGCAACATTTGTGAATCTCAAGGAGCGGGAGAAACCCTCAAGACGTCATCTGCTGACAGGCGCTGCCGATAAGCCAACACAAGCAGGACGTCACACTAAAGAATGAGACCACGCTGCTTTGCAGCGCTGAACTCCGCCTGCTTCCCGAGTCGCGGCTCAAGCCCAAAGGGCTCTTCTCCACATTTGATAAAGAATCCAGCCCTCCATTGTCGTCTTCTAAGTCTTTCTTGCCAGGCCCCTTCTTAGACCTCGCAGCTTTTCCGTTGAGGTCTCGATCTTTCATAGAAGCAAACTCCGCACCCTCCAGAGTATCTCGGCGTTACACATGGACGCCATTTCAGAGTATTCTACTTTTTAAAGAATGACTTTAACCGACAGAAAGCTTGAGCTTTGTCGCATGCTCTTCGTTTCAAACTTTCGTGAATTTGTTGAAAGAAATGGTGCCGGAAAACCCGATAGCGAAGTCCTTCGTTTCACTCCGGAAGCCAAAGCCTCACCAACGCAACCCCATGTAGAGTTTCACAAACGTAAAAAGTAGTCAAACTTATACAAACAAACCCTTACGGATAGAATCAGGCAATGTCTGGAAAAAACTCCTTGTTGCTCCGCATGTTACCAGCGGCACAACGTCAGAGCAGCTTCACTCCTGATCCTTGGAACCTCGAATCGTCTTGTGACGCGCTTACCTCCAGCAGGTAGCTGTGGAGCCAGTCCAGCGTCTGCGCGAATGACGTCGTGCTGACGTCAACGACCGCGACCCCGTGGTCCTCAAAAGAGCACAGGTAGTCCTGAATCGTCCGCAGCTTCTGAAGCACGGCTGCCTTGTCCAACTGCAAACGGGACCGTCGGTTTCGAGCCAACGGGGCTATTTAGAGGGGGCGTCTGTGCAACTTCCTGGACTGCTTAAGGCAAAGCGCTGCGGCAATTTCAGGGCGACAAAGAACGTACTGGCGGGCTTCTCTGTCGCCTACTCAAATCATGCAACTCCGTCATCAAAGGACGCTCTTATAAGACGCTCGTCGGCGGATCAGATTGCTGCCTGGAAGCAACGTTTGTTCTCGCCTTCAAAGCTTTCAAGAAGTGTACGTGGGAAAGTCCCGCTTTGTCCGCTGCTTACGGCAATCAAGCGAGTAAAAAAAAGTGGTAAATGGACCGTCAGAAGATCTTGCACTTTCTGAAGAGCGCGCGATCCTCGACGGATTTACGAGCCAGGCAGCCGCTGTTTTGACTCGCTTCAAACCACAATCGCAGAAGAGGATGACTAGCAAACCCGCAGCTACAGCGTTCCCAGTGCCTTCAATAACTTGCACTGGATCCCGAAAGAATGCTGATATCAGCATCTGTGGCTGGGCCTTATTTTGCATTTTCAAAACGCAAGAGCATCGCCATATTTTAACAGCTGCCGTGCTCTTCAATGTTGGGAACACGTCGGAAACTGCAAGCATCATGACGTCAGCTGCCACTCACGGCGACATCACCCGCGACTTCCCCGCTACGCGACGCCAGCCACTCCTCGACGAGCGTCCGGTGGTCGTCCTCGCTCATGCGTAGCACAATCTGGACCACGATCGGGTCTTCGTGCTGCGCCTCGGTTCCGTTCCGCTCCGTCCGTTCCGTTTCGGACGCTCTCCTTTCAGCGTCCGAAGCCCTCTCGGACCGCCGACTCGCTCTTTCGGACCGACCATTCAAAACGTTGCCGCTTTCGGACCGTTCGGACGCTTCCCGTGCTGTGTCCGACGTTCTTCTGGACCGAGACCTCGCCCTTCTAGAGGCACTACCCCCAGTTCCGAGGTGTTCGGACGCGTCAACTCCTGGTCTGGACCGTTCGTTCACTGCTACACCAAGATCGGACGGTCCAGCTGTGCCACGCTCCGGTTGTGAAAGTTCGGGCGGACTATCTTTTAGGGATTGATTTAGCAACCCGGTTGCTTCGTCAACCTCAGCTCTCGCGGACTGGTCCGCCCTCACATCTGACCTTGCCTGCTGACGTACTTCCAACGTCACGGCGTTCGCCGGCCCACGGCCCCCACGGGGGCTGGCCTCCCACTCCCCAGCAACGTGGCAGCTGCTCACGCTCCGCTTCACGCCCGTTCCGGTCACCTTTTCCGTTTCCCTCGGCGGATTTCGCTCGGCAAGCGAGAGCAGGAACTCCTTCGCCTCCGCTAAAGTATTCCCCCCCAGCCTGCTCTTTGAACGCCGCTGCTTTCGGTCGTTCGCAACGGCCAGCCTGTCCAGATGCGCGCCGCCGTGCACCGAGACCCCCCGCCTGGCGTCGGTCCGCCCGTTTGCAGACCGTGACGTCAGCAAATCCTTCCGTGACGTCAGCAGATCCTTCCCGCGCTTCAACTCCGGCCCCGCTCCGTTCTGACGCAACGACTCCCGTTCCTCACCAGGCTGAAGCAATTCGCCAGCCCCGCTGTCCTCGCGTCTTCTTCTTCTTCTATCTGCCATTCTCAAGCTCTCGCTTGGATGCAACTTTTCGTGCTTTGCAGGTTTCCGGATCTGCGCCTGAGGGAGCTCGGTGAGGTAGATGCCCGGGTCTAGGTGCAGCCCCTCCATGATCAGCGGCTTGCCGTCGCTCATCGTCTTCGTCAGGTCGCCGTCCACGCCCTTTCGGATTACCTAACGGCGGAAATATGAAAGTGCTCGAAACTAAGAAGTAAGAGGCCAAACCCGGGGGACGAGTTGGGTTTGCTCGGTAATTAGGGTGGGTTTGGGTGCGGACCGCATGAATATGTGGGGTAAGAGCTTTCGGTTTGTTTTGATCCGGTAGATTGACCTGTTGAAGAATTGAGCCAAACGACTTGTTCACCAAGATTCACGGCTTGTTGAGCGGAGCAGAACTTACTTCACCGGTTCGTCGAACAAATCCAATCTGTCTTCATGCGATCAAATGGTTCGAAAAGCGAGCACGAGAGATGTAAAAAATTTCGACGAAAGTGCGCGGTTTCGCCGAACTTCCCAAGACGCAAGAGTCCAAGCAAAAGGACGTCTGTGCCTGATTCAACGGCAGAAGGAGTTTAGTATTGCAAGACACAAAACGTATATTTGCTCCATCCAAAGTAGACCCTCCACAGAAGGTCGTTCGCCGGTTTCATTGTACTATATGCGCCAATTTAGATACGATTGAGTCTGAAAAGAAAATGACAAGGTTATCACCTTGAAAAGAAGCGTCTAGTTAGCTGTCACAAAGTCCTTGCAGACGCCTTTAGAGGAGCCTCGTAAAAATCTCCGCTTCGCTATTCGTCAAAGAGGGTGTTGGACTTCATAAACGACCTTCCGCGGTGAATTCCAAAAGCGGCATCACGCTCAAGGATATTCAGCTCGGCTGGCACGCGCTCTGAACTTTCGCAGTGCAACCGAGGCATCAGGTCTCAAACGCAGCGTTTCTTTTCCTTTTCCCGGAAGGTGCCGCAGACCAAGTCAACTGAGAACTAACATTATGCGGAACAGACTCGCCCCGCAGCCCAAATGTCCACCATACAAAGGACGTCAGGAGAAACGAGTCTGCCGTTTAAAGAAAACCCTGGTGTTTGGCAACTCACTCTGCACTCCCGCCGAAACTCCTGCATCAAATCCTCGGTGGTCGTGAGGTCCGAGCGAGCCCAGAGCGGCATGGCGTTCAGAGGCGCTGCGTTGTGTGGATCCGTTCGGAGGAGCTCGTAGATGATGTCAGTCTGCCAAAGAGCCACGACGTCAGAGTCAGTCAATCAAATGGCTGGCACGAAACATACACCCTGTGGTGCGAAGTGAGCATGAAGGGTCTGAAGGGCTCACCGTTATGTATAGTGCATGACTGATGGAGTCGACAAGCAAACGCGGGAATGAGCTAAAAAAACGAGCTCACAGAATCAAAGCCCCCTGTGCGCGGTTGCTATGTAATGAGGAGAACAGTTACGGGAATTTCGATCCAAACCGAGGAGGTCAAATTCAGTAGAAGCAAAATATCGTCTCAGTCTAGGCGGCTCCTGACCATAAACTACAACCGAAACAGGTGTGGAAAAATCTTTGTAGCGGTTAGCTCGTGATGTTTATAAGGCAGCTTCAAAGAATTGTCCAGGCAGCTTCGATAACCAACAGCGTGTCTCAAAGAGTGCTTGATCTGCACAAGCGGCTCGATCACTGCACCAATGACGTCACATCGACTTGCCTGCAATACGTTTGGTAAGTTCAGTCTCTGTGCGAGCTGTGTCGCAATCGTCGACTTGCCAACGCAGGCGGTCCCTCCCACGAGAACGAGCAGAGGCACTCGCTGATGATGGAAGCTGCAGGGTAAAAATGTCTATGCTTGTTACACTTGCTAACCACAAGGGTCTCGTGGTGGGAAAATATTACTCTCGATATTACAAAGGACGGTTAAAGAGCTGCATACAGGAGAATGGTTGTTCCATCCTTTGAGAATATATCTTGCATCAAACAGCAAACGATCCAGGCCAGATATCTTACAACAGAAAGCTGTAAGTACAGAGGATGAGGCTTTTGGCAGGTGGAGAATGGCAGTGGCATCATTGAGCAGAGTGCAGATGCGGAGTGCTGAGCAAGCACATCCTCGGTCTGCAGAACAAGGTAACCTGATCTGAAAGAATGAACTCTACTGCGGCCTTCCTGAGGAAGTCTTGAGAAAGTATCTTGAAGTAATACGCCTTTGGAACCCTCACCTCGGAAGAAAGCAACAGGACTTACTTGGTCATCATCTTGTAGCGGTTGACATACTCCTCACCATACCCACGCTTCTGCATGAGCTTGAATAGATTGGCCTCCAGGTCCGCTTGCGAAACATCTAGGAGGTTGTTATCCACCAAGAGCTTCTTCAGTTCCAAGGCAATCTTGATGGCCACAACGTTGGAGATCTGCGGAGAAAAGTTGCAGTGGCTGATTTGTCTGTCATTTGCCTTCCCAAGACACTTTACGCCCTAGTTGAGTTACTCAAGATGGGAGCCCCGCTGACAGTTTTGGTCTCCTTGAGCGACTTGTTCACCAGATTCCCGACAGAGTTGTAGATTTCATTGTTTTACTGCGGATTAGCTTTGGATATCTTGAGAAGTCTCAAATCGATGGTTGACACCAAGCCTTCTTAATTGGAAAGTTCTGGTTGAAAGAGAGGATGTAAATGTACTTCGCTTTTATTCCCCTTTCATTTGTACCATTGAAAGGTCAGAAAGGAGCTACATCAAACTCCTCGTCCCTCAGGACGTTGAAAAACCCTGTGAGAAGTCTTATGCTGGACGTCTGGTATATAGAGGGGTCACAGTTGTATTGCATGAGGCTCACTAATGCAAACGAGGCAAGACTAAGAATAAGTTCTGTAATAGCGACCAAAAGAGATACTTTTCCTTCCACAGGAGCTTGTACTTACCTTTGTAACTGTCAACATTCTGCTCACAAGGAAGCGTGAAAGCACATAGTAATGATCTGAATTCTCCCCAATCCACACCTTCACTTTCACAAAGTCATACTTCGACGATGTGCGCCGCGGGGGCTTAGACTTCTCCTCTTCCTCCTCCAATGCCATCTGCACCCCTGTTGCAAAAAACCCCAGGAAAAGCCTAACTGGACAATGAGGTTAAAGCGAACTCGCAGTGCTTCTTGGAGTGCTTTTGCACCACTGAACAGAAGTCTTGCAGACGCTTAACGCTTTCTGTCTAACAATTCCGTCTAGTCTGAAACTTGGCACGGGACACCCAGCCTCCGACGTAGTGAGCTGACTTGGCCTGCACAAGGACAGGGCTCACATTCAATTGCTCAGAAGCGCCCTCCTCCTGTTTCTTGCTTCAACTCAAGTATATAATAACAGGTAGTAGTCTTTGTTTCCTGCTGCTGTTCATCGTGCACAGCAGCAGTTCTACCATAGACCGGGTGCGGAAAGGGGTTAGCATCGCAAACCCGCTGATTGCCCGGGCTACAGCCAGGGTTTGAGCAGTTAAGGGTCCTGGGTTATACATTCTACGGGTTTTCCAGATTAGGGTAATTCCACAGCCTGCCATTGAAGAAACCTGCTGATGCCAGCAGCAAATGCAGCACTAGTAGTAGTAGGGCGCCAATTGCACTTCGAAGGATGGCGTCTTCGCAGCTCTGCATCCAACAGAGGTCCTTCCTGGTTCCAGGATCCTCCAAGGGAGCTTGTGTGGGCGCTCGTTTGAAACTCTTCTATGTAAATCAGAGCTATGCACACCAATCAGCAAAGAATGGGGTCACGCGAGCTGCTTCAGCTGCTCAATCCTCCACAGAAGGGTCTGCAGAATTCGATCTCGAAGGCATGTGGCGGGAGGCACGTATGAGAAGAGGACGGGCAGCAATGAGGGCTTGGTAAGCTGGCCAAGTATTGAACATTGGCTTGGTGCCATCAAGGCAGCTCGCCAGGTATCGGTTGGCGTTGTGGCAATTGTTTGATGTCGTCCGAGGGTCCAGTCTATTTCATTGGCAGGGGTGGCAATCAATACGTTGGTGATCAGCCTGGCAATAATGAAAAGGGTGGTGGTATTATCTTTTTCTTCATTCTGATGTCCTCAAAGTTAAACAAGCAAGTCCTGGCTGTGCTTGGTCATGGTTGGAAGCTGGAGCTGCAAGTTCATTCAGATGACACGGACCAATTCTGGAAATCACTTGGTTTCTGCAGACAGTTGCAAGAGGTGCTTGTGTGAAGCAGCCATTACTTTTGGTCCCAGCAAGTTTCTCCTGGAGGTCACAGAAAGTGATTACAACATGGACTAGATGACATCCTTAAACTTCAGGTCAATCTTCCTCGGTGGCTGCAAACAAAGTGGCACACCAGCAGGATGGTTTAGCATAGTTGTCTGCAAATGAAGCAGTTGTTGCAAACATTTTAAAAGCTGTGTGCAATTGAGCAATCAGTACACAAAGACAAAGAGTAGAGTGGTCCTTGTAACAGGCAAAAGCGGCTTTGCAGGTGCGGCTGTGCTTGCCTGAGAACCTGAATGGCCTCTGTGTATTCTTGGCATCAAGAGGGATGGCAAAAAGTGGAATTGGCTAACCCTCAATTTGCCTGTGCCCTTGCCACCTTCCTTACATTGTCTTTCCTGGCATTATCTTTTTCAGGTGGTATGCATTGCGATTACAACAAGCGGAGAAGGAAGCTGAGATTGCTGATCTGAACTATGCCCAAGCCGAAGAATTTGCACGCAGGATGGAGATGGAAGAGGGGAGGGCGGTGATGCGGTTCTGGTAAGTTTGGTCTTGTCACGACGTCCTTAGCCCCTTCCTTATGTTTTGTTGTTGTGGTGGCGCTTAGACTTCTGCAGGGAATGCTACAGATTGTGGCCTCCAGAAATGTCACGCTAAGTGCAGGTGTAAGTACTCTTACTATCCATACTTGCAGTGTTCAGACGCCGGGTTCTCAGAGATCATTATTAACTGGTTTTGCTGTAGACTGCCATGTATACAACAAATATGATCTTATAAAGATTTCGGTCAGTTGACGCGTGTTGCCTGTTCTTGAGTTCCTACACAAAAGACTTCTAGCCGGTTCTGGAGGAAGTCAGACGTTTCCAAGAAATGTAAGAGAAGTTCTACTGTGCCAGACAGACCAGGTCTAATGCTCCGGTGATGCACTCCAGACTTGCCGGAATTCAGCCTAGGCGGCTAACAGTCATTGTTAGGAATTATGACCAACTAGAGAGATTGGTCTGTCAAAGGCCATTACACAGCAACCATTTTTGTTCCTTACACACAACATTCCAAACTTGAGGGGTTGACTTTGCATGTGCAGCAGTGCTTTTCAAAGACCGTTCATGCCGTGCTGGTCTTCCAGAGTTTCTACTTACTGAGAGCTGCGGCTATCTTAGCATTGGTGGCAGTCTTTATGCACCTGACATACCTGACTCTTCCATGTGTGACTCCTCCACCCCCGACGAACACGTAAAGATACTCGAATTCAAGGTTCCAAGGAGTCATAATATTCCTTTCTAAGGATAAAAACAGGTAACAATTGTTTCATATCGTATGCAGGTGGTTGGACTGCCAACTCCGAGCGCTCGACCCCGCCCGTCCGCCCCCGCCACCTTTGAATCGAACTCGCAGAAAACAATCCGTACGGCAAGCTGTGCTGTCCGGACGTCAGGGAAAGCTGGTGAGCACAACGCTGATTCTTTTCTTTGCTCTTTGGATAATAGTAATCTCAAGGATACCGGGCCACTTGCATGGGGACGAATATGCATAGATGTATAAGACGAGCTCTGAATCGTTGACACAGAATTGAGCATGGTTACATTGATTATGCTGCCGAGTGCAGCAGTGTTCTCAAATGGAGTCCAGTCACATGCGGTTTTAGCCCATGAGCCATCATTCTGAGAATATCGAACCGTGTTCTGAGATCGACCATCTGTGAGATCACATTCTAAGAATTTCCCTGGCTCTGGATTGGACGTCCCTTGACCCTCGCGTACTCCTGCAAATGACGTCCCCCAGCTGCAATTGCGAGCCCGAGGGACGGCGTTCGAAAAGCTTCCGGCGCTGTTTTTCAAACAGAAGACAGTCATCACGAAGGGCAGGGCGAAGGCGCAAGCGCTGGCAGATGAATCCATCCGGCTCTAAGCCCGATTTCTCGTAAGTGATCCGATTGTGCAAATGAAGTCACCCAACTCCGCTCGTGAACTGCAGGGGCCGGCATCCGAAAAGCCTCCGGCCCCGTCCAAACCGAAGACGATCATCACTAAGGATGCGGCGAGGGCACAGGCGCTGGCCGTCCCACTGGACGAGCTGGTGAGTATCGAGGTACAAAAAGAACGAGACGCCGCGCGGAGAAAGGTGCTCGAAGCGCAGGCCGAACGGCAGAGGACGATGGACGTGGGGCGGGCGGCGATGAGAAAATGGTGGGTCCAAAAGTTGTCAAGACTGACGAAAAGACGCGCTTCTAGCTGAGCCTGGTGCAGTCTTCATAGATCCACATTGTTTTTGGTGCAACAAAGCCTCAAAGCCCTCAACACGATCAAACCGGAGCCGATGCACGTAAAGTCTTCTGCACTGTCAGCAAAGGCGGTGCCACTAAGTGATGATTTAAAAGCACTTCTGCAGAGGGGCCGAAGAGATGATGGATTCAGGAGGCCTCGAAGTGTGGAATTGTCCTGACTTTTCCAAACACAGGAATGAGCTGGAAGGGTAGCGTAGAATCAGCGGACTCAGCAGATCCAAATGTGAATGTCAGGGTCTCACAAAGGTGCCGCAAAATTTTCAGTCGCAAAATTGAGAATCCACCTGGTTTGCAGAATTTGCTCCCTCCGCTTTTGGCCCAGATTTGCGGAAGAGCTTCGTTTGGATCTTGGGCTCTCTGGCCGTGTTCACATTTCCGTTGTTCGATATCATATCCTTAGAGATTCACACCTCAAAAGTCCTGGCAGATCGTTTTAAGCAAGCCAGAAGCTTCACCTCCCCTTCTCGAAGTGCCGTCGTCGACGTTTTCTGTGCGCTCCCACGGGCTTCGTTTCATGGTGAAAGGCCTCTCGGCGCATCTACTCGTTTCATCTGGTCATCTATTTAGGAGGTTCAGAAACAATCTGCTTAGCATCTTTTGTCAACGTCTTCACTTCGGTTTCTGTCATTGCAAGTTGGGTTGCAGAGAGGAAGCTGTCAAGCACGCCTACGTCTTTCTTGCTTGCGAATCGTTCGGACTTCGCACGAATTGCCCAAACCAGACTCAATTCACCATATGGTGCGTTCCCTCACCACCTGCAAATGCCAACTGCTGACGGCACTCCCTCTCAGGTTGGTCCAGGAGCGGGAGCGACCCAGAGTGTCCCCTAATTACCTCCCGACGCCAGCTGCTGACGTCACTCCTGCCCAGTAATCCAAGAGCGGGAACCACACAGAGGGCCCTCTTATCAGTTCCTGACGCCAGCTGCTGACGTCACCCGTTCTCAGGTGGATTCAGGAGCGGGAAGCCACCAAACGCGCGCTCGGGCTGCCGCCATACGGACCCGTTTGGACGGTCGTTCGAAAAGACGGCAAGGAAGGACCGATCAGCATCGGAAAGATGCCACTCATCGTCGGGTCTGACGTCAGCAGGATGGAGAAGGTGGTTCCGGTTCAATTGGACTATCCAACGGTGAGGGTTGCCTCCTGCATGTTTCTGGGTGAAGAAAGTTTCGTGACGATGAAGAAAGCAGGAGATTGCCGCTTTTGGCCGCGTGACGGTGACGATGTTATCTTGCTTCAATCTTTGACGACGAGACTGCGCCTTCAGCGACTCTCCGCAATCTTAAGAAAGTTCGACAATACCTTCTCCATCGTTTAAACGCCATACTCAGTGAACCGTTCATTCTTCTTTCCTGCTGCCAGATGCTCCGAGCGGTTATTTTCAGCACCTCTAAGAAAGCGTGTTGTTGCGCAGGTGTCAAGAGTGCATGCCAAGATCTTCGGCAAGGAGGTCTTCTCTTACGGCGAGTACGTGCGAGAGTACTTTGTGGTGGACCTTAAGAGCACCAACGGCGTCAGGCTCAACCGCACGTGAGTTTGTCAAGTCTACTTGGTCTTTGGAAAAATCGGCACACTGTGCATCTACGATCACGCTGCGGTTGACCGGGAGCTAGCCCTCCTCGCAGGGCCGACCTGTTGTAAAGCGATTCATAGGGAGCTGTGCCGAACCGTTTAAAAAAGGGTCAGCTCTTGGGGACCTGGCGATGGGCCTGATGGGCGAGCGCAACGTGACGCCGGCATAAGATCGTACTTGAAAGTTAGGAAAATTTCGGCTGAGATTTGAAGACGTTCGGGCTCCGAAGGCCGGTTTGAAGTCGTGCCAGGTCCTCGACCCGACTTCTCGACTGCGGTCGGCCTTCTCAACTGCTCAAAGCTTGTTGCGGAGCTGCAGAAGCGCACCCCTCCGTTCTTTCAGGATGAGTAGACAGATCTGCTTCTCTCTGTTCTTTGAGCAGAGCTCCCTCGATAACACTGCTCTTACAGGTCAGCGGGGACAGACCCGGTTTGTTTCAAGAGAGCCTCACGTCGCAAATAGCACACCCAAACTTCTTAGGACGGGGTATCGATGTTAACGCGTGTCCTTATAATGTCGTGCTATCTTTAAGCTGTTATCATTGCACTTAGTCAGTCGCTTCGTTTTGTAAAGTGGCGCGTTCGGCTGTGCGTGCCTTTCCGGCCGTTGGCTGAAGGGTCTCCTTATCGTGCTTGTTCCAGCTTTCGGCTTCGACCGGGAGACGAGTATAGGTTAAGCGACGGAGACACGCTCTTTCTCGGCGAAGAGGTAAGTTTGTCCCTGTTTTCGACTTGCTCTTATCTTCAAGCCGTGCTCGTCGTACTCGAGCATGCTTTTAAGTTGGTCATTCTCATTCTCCCGCCAGCTAGAGAAAGAATCAAAGCCCAATTCCTCCTCCGCTGCTGGATACTCAAGAGTGGTGATTTTGATGGTCTGATGCGTCTCCTCCAAGGGCGCAGATCTTTCTCAGCTTGTCCCGGCTACTCTTGCGGGTCCTGAGACCGGTGTACTCATCCTGACTGGTTGATCAACTTGCTCAGTGAATTCGTTGCAATTTGCGACTACGTTCCCTTTTGGATGTGTCCAAAGCGACCTGCGGCTCCAATCAACCGTGAATCTGTTTCTGCAGTCTGCATTTTTATTTGTTCTTCGATTTGTTGGCTGATCCCATTTCCCCTCGTGTAGGCGGCGACTCTGGTCATCAAGAACCCTCAGAAGAGCCCTTAGATATTACGGCTTTTTGGCAGTCATTGACTGCACCCCTAGAATGCCTGAGCGCAGGCCTTCTCTTTACTTGCTTTTGACCTTAAATACAGAGGTGGTATCTTGCTAAGTCTTAGCCCTTTATACCCGCGGCGCATGTGTTTGAGGTAGAGGCTGCTACCGGTCAAAGATTGTTTTTCGAAGCTTCAATTGAGACGTTCGTAATGATACGATCAACATTGGTTTACGTTGAAAGAGACTAGCGCATAAGCAGCAGAAATTGAATAGTTCATGCCAGGTACTAGTTGCGAGAGAGGGCCGCAGTGGTATACTACCTATACGCTACTTTTGCAGCTCCAGCAGCGCATAGCCCAATTTAGTCGATTACGGTCACCAAAGCTCGGTCAGGCTCCGCCGTACCAGACACTTAGCAAGTCCTTGAGGGCTCCCTCAGGGATGTACGACTCAAGAAAGTAGCTAGGAAACCCAATGTCCGGCCAATGTTGATGACGTATGTTGCCGCCGACCAGCTGACGTACGCACCGCCTTTGTAGAACAATCAACGTTTACAAGGCTCCATATGAGATCCCACTTGCAATTATCACGTTTGCTAACACCTTGCATGTGTAAGGTCACCGGCCTTGATTAGTATCTACAGCCCAATCAATTACCAGACAATGGCACCAGAGCTTCTAATCCGACTGATGCCGCCGTGTACATTGGACAGCTAGATGCGATTTGCATGCGGGTTCGTGACATTTCTCAATGTTGTATACCGGTAATCGATATCCAGCTAGTGACTATATGCAAGCCGATCTGCATGCCAGAAATCCATCATGGATCGTGGAATCTTCACGTACGTTCTGCAATCAGAACCATTCATTGCAATATGTATCTGCGCATACGTATCCTTTTCGCATGTGATGAACCCGAAGCAATCACGTTAGCTGAAGCTCTGCATATGATTATCGTGCAGTCTGACATTCACGGTCCATTCACGTTGATCCGGCTTTCCTCTGAAAGGTCAATTGATGACAAATATAAGGGACCAGACAGTCTTGACGCGTGGGTACGACAAACTGGACTCCCGGTAGCTAGGTATCTACTTGATACTATATTGGGGTCATGACGGGGAACAATAGAAGCTTAGTATATTCAGTGATACGTATCCAACGGGCCAGTAAGGAGCTCATCATTGCAAGTGCTCATGTGATGCAAATTCGCATTGATGATTGCCAATTAAGTTTGATGATTCTGAAGGCTCATGGATCAAACCGTCAATTCCAGTTTCTTTATATATAAGTGTCCCTATCAGGAGCCATCTTAAGCAACGTCATCATATTCCATAATCGACCATGGTATTTAGAACATGGTAGACCGCCCGGGAGGGCGGTGGGGGCTTGCCTATTCTGTGGGGCGACCGGGCGGATTTTACAAAGTACGTTTGCTGGCTATTGCGGATCAGTCCCGGTCTCCCGGGATTGTACCTAGGACGCCTACGATAGGAATGCCTATAGTCGAGATCCGCCTACCGAACTATGTGCCGCAGGTGGCAGGAAAGCCTGCGGTGTGTGGCAAGTATCCAGGCGCCCAACAGCCTCCATGAAAATATTCGTAAATTCCCACCGGAGTAACAGAGCTATGCAGTGATTTTCTGAAGATTGTTCTGGGATTTTTTCAGCGCAAGGGTCCGTACAGCCTCGTACGGTGCGTACTGTAAGCGATGTGCAGCGCATACCAGGTCACCAGGCTTCCCTCTTCCCGGGCACTTTGACGCATCTTTACCAAACTTTGGGTGCAATACTGATGGAGTCCATTGCAGTCAAGGGTATTCTAATTTCTTTTTTCTGCACTCAATGACCGGGTTACGAGGCAGTGTCAGGCGCTTGGCAGAGGTACCAACTTCAACGTGGCAACTTAGCACGAGTTCGTAGAACTCGGAATGTCACGTGGCAGCTCTACAAAAACTCTGGTTGGAGAAATCGAGGGTGAACGTTACATGGTTACGTTGATTTGCGGCGGCCCACTCGCGTCCGCGTTCGATGCGTAGCAGTAAATCACGAAGGCGCGCGGCCCAGTCTGTCCTTGGCCCCGGACCAGGTGTGGATCTTTTGGGGGATTTTGCGTACGTTTTCGTATCGAACCAGGGACAACCTCAAAACAAGCTAGACTCCGCATCGTTATCTTCCGCAGAGCGGCGTCATACAGCGTCGCCCGAAGAGCGGCTGGTAGCAAACCAAAGGTTCGCATATTTACTTCGTAAATAGGCAAGCCAATATGCTGACCAATCCCTTCGCTGCAATGCTTCCGACAAAACACACTCGAACAACCAGTACAACACGCAGCTCGTAACATAACATCAGATAAATTGTACAACATTGTGTCGCATTCAGCAGTCGTGTCTATGCTTCAGCATTTAAGAAGCTCAGCTGGAGCCCCTCGATCGCGGCAGCTTATCGTAGTTCTGTAGCTCTATCTTATCCTTGAACTACCACACTACCAATCTCAAAATTGCACGATAACCCAAAGCAACATTAAGTAACCACAAGTCATTATCGTACAACACTGTGACAAACGATTGCTAAGTCCGGCGACCACCACTCTCGTTGCGTTTACTACTGGTCGCCCGGTAAGCTTAATGAACTCTAATAAGGTATACACAGTTTTTGCAGATTGTGGCGACCACCGCCCTCGCTGGGCCTCTAGTGGTCGCTCTGCTCCGTCAGCTTGTCCTCGAAAACGGAGGTCGGGTCGGTCAAGTTAAACGTGTAGAGGGAGTGTCCGCCGTCCACGTTAATGTTGACACCAACTAGATGGGCGGACGCTTTCTCCGACGCCAGCAGCAGCAGCACGCCCATCATGTCGTGCTCGGTGTCGCCCCACCTAGTTTGACGAAGGACGAGGTAAGTTGATGATTCTGTCTAAGCCGAAGAAAGAAACACTGTTGCACGAAAGGGCGGGTCAAGGGTGCGGTGAGGTCGAGAGTTGGACCGCGCAAGAGCATACCGACGTTGTTCTGAAAGTGTCATATTGCATCCGACTTGTGTTGTACTATGCTACGCTTACAGTAGCAAAAGAAGAGGAGCATGTGGCTGCAAGAAGTGGTTTTGAACCAAGGAAGAGAAGACTTGGCCTCAGGACAAGCGGTGGGACCGTTGTACTCGCTAAAATACTGAAGGGACGCTACGGCGTTACGCAGCAAAGCGGGGCGGCCGCTTATGGTGGGTACTTTAGAGGGAGGACACGGAAAGACGGGCCGAGATAGAGCAAAGATGTAGCCATCAGCCCTTCTAGGTTGCCCACATTCTCACTTGCCACCTAAATCCAACCGCCTCGACTACGCTCGAACTTTTGCCCAGGTGCAAAACACGAGCGATTCGACGACTCAATCTGGTTTGACAACCAAACGACCGATCAACGTTCTCGAGTGTCTTGCTTGAGCGGCCGGGTCTGACAAGCCATATTGCAACTAGAAATGAGGGCGAAAATCAATGCGCACCTCTGGTCGGGTACAGCCTGCTGCGCCTTCTTGCTGCCGGCGCTCTCCACAATTCCGTCGGACATCTCGCTCGGGAAGACGCCAGGCGAGATCGAGTTCACGTTGATGCCCTTCGAGGCCAGCTCTGCCGCCAGGCCCCTGTAGAGCGGAATTAACACTAGTTTTTAGCTCAGATTTTTAGGTTTTAGATACTCTTGAGGCTTTGAGGGTCAGTTTCTCTTTCTCCTTTTTGAGTGTGCCCAGAGGTGTCTTGGAATCTGAGGACGTTTAGATGCTCAGAGAGTGAGGGCCTCGACGCTTTTAGGGTCAGCTTCTCTTCTGCTTTTCGAGTGTGCCCAGAGGCTTCTTAAATCTTGAGAGCTTCGGTCATGCCTTACCAGGGAAAGCACATTGCTTGCGGTGCTTCTTCTCTAGGGAGTGCTTACGCACACCTGCTTGTGTATGAGCTGCTTCGTGCAGTTTCGCCATGCTTGAAACCTCCAATCAAGGTGGCTCCATATGCAATACCGTAGAATTCCACTAAGTCTGATTCTTGGCAACCCTCTGACAGCCAAATGCAGTCAAGACCACTTCCAGTCCATGGGGACATGACGTCCTTGCAGCAATGAGCAGAGAAAGACTGACTAGAGACTGAGCAAAGCACCGAGTGACTCGACCAGACACGCTAACCAGCCAGCAACCAGGCTTCAACCGGAACTGGATTCTTTTTGCTCAATGATTGAGTGACACCACAGCCACCTTAGTGGGCGAATAAACCTCGGTGCTGGGGGGCTTTAAGAGGTTAACAAAGACACAGTAACCAGACACTGACCAGGCAATGAAGCAAGAACTGGTCCCTGTCTGCATCGACAGTCAGAGCACCTTACTTTCTGCACTAACGATGAGAGCAGCTTACTTGGTCAGAGAAACCACCGCCGCCTTGGACGACGAGTAGAGCGCGGTGCCCGGGGGGATCACGGTTGCGACAATCGACGCCGTGTTGATGATGCGTCCCTTGATCCCCTTCTCAATCATTTGCTTAGCCACCGCTTGGGCGGTGAAATACATGCCGCTGACGTTGACGCCGTAGGTGGTGTCAAACTGCTCTTGGGTGTCGTCCAAGACGCTTCCGCCAGTAAAGACCCCCGCATTGTTCACCTGGAGAAGAGGAAGTTGGAGCGGTCAGGAAGCGCAATCACCCACTGCCAAAAAGAGAAGAAAGAGTGGAGACAAGGGTGCTGGGAATGACCTCTTGCTTTGCAATTGAATAGCCTGCAGAAAATCATTTGAGCAAGGAAGACAAGATGTGCTGAATTCTAACAAACCTTTTGACTCCGGCGACCTCAGCATGACGCGACATACGCATGTTGGAGAATGGAACGTCATTTTCTTGACCAACACGGGGCCTGACATTCATCGGGGCTCAATCCTTACCAGGATATCAATTTGGCCGTAGACTGCCGCCGCATTGGTAACGGCCTCTGCAATAGTGTCCCTGCCTTTGGAGACGTCCAGGCTGATTGCAGACGCCTCCCCCCCAGTGGCTTTGATATCCTGCAATGAGATAACGCAAAGATGATAAGCTCTCTAAAGGTCTGCTAAGTTTTGGACTGTCATGGACATGGAAGCATGTCAAGAAGTGAGTGGAGGCCTGTCAAAGTTTGAACTGCCGATCTTATGATGAACAGGGTTAATTCCCTGATGTTGCATTTCAAAAAGTGACATGGCAAGAAAATGCTTTGTGAACAGATGGCCCGACTCAGATCTTTAAGAGCAGGCAGTAAAAAACAATTGACCACAAGATTAAGAATCATGGTAAGCAAAAGAAGGCTATAGAGCAAAGAGACCTCAGTTTGTAACGTTTTTGAGTAGGATGCTTCAGAAGGCATTCAGATACTCTGTGCTCTCCGTTGTATGCCTGCCCTCAAGCATTGTACCCCGCAAGCACATGGCAGGAAACTTTGGTCATACATTCACCTATGGACAAGTCAAACAGGATGCTCTTGCAGCACTGAAAAGCAATTCTCAGCCAGAAACCAAGAAAACCTATCTCCGCTGCCTCATGGCCACTTATTGCATTGCCAATTCGAGGACCCACCAGCTGCCCAGTCCCCTATTCCTAGCTGCATTACCATCTGAAGGCTCACAGCAACATATGCATCACCAAATATCATGTCACACAATCGATTGGCTATCATAGTGACCTCCAGAATGGCTTGAGGAATCACCTTAACCCCTCAGACCAATGAGGGGGGCTAACACTCTCCACAAGATCAGAATTGTTTTCAGCATTGCATTGTGCATTTGCCTCTGACCCTAGAATGCCCCTTTGTTTGTGACGACTCATTGCATTGTTGAGTTCAAATTTGACCTTGAGATGCCCCTTAGTCTGGAGCGACTCACCTTCACTGCCGCCTCCAACTTTTCAGCTCGACGAGCAGCCAGAACAACTTTGGCGCCCTGGCCCGCGAGAAACCGGGCGAACGCGAGGCCAATGCCCGAGGAAGCCCCGGTCACGAGCGCTACCTTGTCCTTCACGGAGAACAGCTCCTGGAGAGTGCTGCACTGCGCCATTGCTGAAAATCTGCGAATGCTGTAGCTGCTGGATTTTGCGACGTCCGAGCTGAGAACGTTCAGCTGGTGTTTGGCTAGGAATGCGCTTGATGGGAGACTAATAGAGGCCGAGAATGTCAGCTAGTGGACGAGGAATAGAGGAAGTCGGAGCTGAGAAACTGCAATCAGAGATGGTTGAAAGAAGTTACAAGATTCCCGGATTTTCCTCTTTTAAATATACTCTCTATCGAGACCTGTTCTAGCTGCACGACTTGTGATTCTTGGACTGCCAGCTAGATGGTCTAGCTGCACGGCAAGATTAGACGAGCAAGTGCAGCCTTTGCATGGTATTCGCGAGAAGGGTCTATACTAGACTATAGGTTGCAGAAGCTAGAAGAACGTCAAACGAGACCGGGATACTTCTAAGCAACCCCGGAAACCATGTTTGCTTCCAAACCCTGTCTAGAGAGAGCAATGGAAACTTTCACATACAGTTTAGGTATCACGTATTATCCTCGAAGGCTCGAATAGGTCCTGCTGGTATCTTCGGCATAGGTAGGTATTCCAGCTACCCAGTACATATGCAAGTGCACTTTCCTTCATTTTTGCGAAGGACACCAGTGCAGTGAGTGCACTGTGCAGTGTGCAGGCCGCTGCAGAGCGAGTACTCGGAATCTGGAATCTGGAAGATGGTAGAAGAAAACGGACATTTAAGTCCAGCGACTGCCGAGTCCGTACCGGCGCCGCGAGCAGCAGTGACGTGTCCATGATGTAAAAGATACCTAGATGATAGATCGATCTGACAACTCAGACTACCTATTTATAATAAGCGGCAGGTATAAGCTTACCAGCCTGGGACGGGTGGGGTTAGTCTGGGGGTTAGGGTGGGTACGGGTGCGGACTCCAGAGCGCGTGAATTGTTTGGTTAGGGCTTTAGTGTTATTTGAAGCTATATTGGCTTGCCTCTTCCTGAAGGGAAGAGGGCATCCATACAAATCGGGATTTTTGCCGCCTTACGGCGCCGCTCTGCGGGCCCGCCGTCGGACCTGCTTCGCTTGGCCCGTTTCGACGATAAAACTCGGCGTACGGCCTATAAATTTGTCAAAATAATTTGGCGAGATTTGGTCCGACTGAGCCCGCTCGCGGCGCAGTTCGCAGCTTACGGATCGAACATTTTGGTCCGACCACTGCATGGTGCAAGTCCCGGTGTCGAGCTTCGTGCATGTTCGCGGACTTCGACGACGAAGTTTCGTGCTTGCTTGGTCGGTGGTGTTACGGCTAAACAATCCACACCGTTCAAACGAGCTTTCGACGATCGAAAGCAATATCAGATTGTCAACCGTTGATCGGAGAAATAATCAAGGAAGAGGCATTGGCGTCCGCCGTCACACAGACGGCGACCCATGTTATACCTAGCTCTTATTATTCCTAAACTAGTCCTAGACTCCTAGTAGGTAGTCCGTCGTCGATCTGACGGCGGCCGACTGTGATCAACTTTCGGATGCTGCATACCGGTATGTGCAGTGTGCACTGTGGACCACATTCCGTACACCTGAAACCACGGCCGCCAGTGGGGTAGTCATTAATTCGGTCCGATTCGGTCACCGGTGACTCGGACCGAGTCACGGGCTGAAATATCTTTATACCTAGTACCTAGCACGCCGTCAGTCAAGTCTTTGCAGCCTGCTTCACTCCCGAGTGACGAGTCCCGAGCCTGCCTCCGTACCCACCCTAACCACCAAACTAACCCTACCCGTCCCAGTGGGGTAACCTTATGCTGTTACGGTATCTCATGGCTAATACCATTATTTTTGTTGGGTTCCATCTCCGGAGTCCGAGGGCCTCGGCGGGAGTCGGTACGCCAATCAGTGAATGATGCATTCTGGAGTCCGGCAGTGCGTGACGTCAACATCTGAAGCCCGATCACTGGTGGTTGAGGAGCGGCCGCGGTGGTTGAGGGGCGGGCCGCGGCGCACGTCCGACACGTGACCACTTCGGCGCTACTGGCACCGTCACCACTTCTCACACTTCACGCCGTACAGCCACGTATATTTTTACCTTATGTATGTATGTAGGTATGCAGTGTACTGCAGTGTATGCAGCAGTTGAGCAGTGTTTCAACTTTCCCCTGGTGGCCCACTCCCTGCTAAAATGGCCATCAATGGTCCAAACGGGCCACCAATGGGGGGGTGGAGGTGGCCCGACGGGCCACCATACTGAGGGCCAAGGTGGCCCGGTGGGCCATCAATCAATGCACCGAACTGGCCTACTTTAGAAGTCAAAGGGCGTACAAGCTTGAAATCCTCACGATATCTCCGAAAAAGACTGTCAGATTGGCATAAAATGCACTGTATTTGAGTGAAAACCCCTTCGAGCCGGGCTGTTTTGCCACTGCACCCGACCAAACTTCAGCCCGGGGTCCAAAAAAGGTGCCAGTGTAGCACTACGACAAACGTAGTATATGCGCTCTATTATTTTCATTGTCGATCGTTCAAGAAAGCAGTCGAAAATCCTCATTTTGCAGTGGGGTTGGGCCACCAATGGTCATGTGGTCGGGTGGCTCGTTGGGCCACCAATTGAAGGACCCGGGTGGCCCTCCGGCTGTCAATCTAAAAAGTTAGGGGTTCCAAACACTGCCAATGCAGCGGGTATGCCAGTGTAAGTAAGAAATTTGGAAGTTCACTTTTATATTTTTTTTAAGTACTGTAAGCCGACCGTCATCCTCCAATCCTCTAATATTACAGGACTTAAGCAGGCCCGTTCAAGTTGGTCCGTTGGAACAATGCCTCGGTGCAAAAGATTTGCCGAGTCACCGTCTAGTAGGCTGCCTCATTGAATTGTGGATC
>DF237846.1:0-21718 GCA_000708835.1 Klebsormidium nitens | reverse complement strand
GCCTCCCCAGTTACAGCCGCCGCCAAACCAGCCGCCTCCATCTTCATCTCCCCCCCCTCCGTTCCAAGCAGTTCCGCCCCCCCCTCACGCGCCCTGCGACCCGAACTACGTCGAATCGTGCAGTGGTACCGGCAACGGCAGCATCGCATTCTCGATTCTCACGAGCGGCCAAAACATGGATTCTATGGACGGGGGTTCGATCACGTCCGCAATGACTCCGATTGCGATTAGATCGCTCGACTTCGGGCACACCCCACCCGCCCTTTTCACAAGCGCGGTCGCGGCCGCGAGTTCGTACATCGCATGCGCGGCGCTCTTCCTGACGCAAACGCCGGCAGACGGTTCCGGTTCCGCCCTGTTCTTCGCACCTGATTCCGGCATGCTGTCCTTTCTGGTGTCCGGCCCGGCGCCCAGTGGATCCGTCTACATGATCGCCGGCGCCCAAACGATGGGCTGCTCCGCGAGCGACGCGTGGCAAGCGGCGGCCGGCGCGACCGCGCCCGGGTGCGCGTGGCGTGTGACGCTCGCGGGCCTCTACGCGCGGTATGACGCAATCACGAGCACGGCTGCCACGTCAGCACTGCACCCGGAGAATTGGGGGGGGCTTTACGGTTTGTACCTCTTCAAGAAAGCGGAGATCGTGGTGCCGAGCAGTACCGTGACGGTCGATCCCGCGAACGTGAGCAGCATTCAGGGGGAAGCCGGAAGCATGGAAATGGGGGGGGTGTTTGGTTACGAGGCGTCCGTCTCTGGAACCGAGGGCATCACCGCTTTTGCTGCTTATTTTCCCGGGGAGATACAGCCCGTCGACCCGACGGATTCCGGTTCCGGCGGAAGCGGTTCTCGTCGGAGGCTCCTAACGGACATAACGCCAACGGAAGCGACAGTAACCGCGCCCGTAGCATCAGGTCTCTTGTTCCTGAAGCAAGGGAACCGGACATTTGCACCCAACAACGGAACGCTTATGTTCGGGGGCGTAAGCGATGCGGGCGTGGACTCCTTCTTCCTTTCAGCTTTCCGGTACAGCAACTGCACGCCGCAACAACTGAACAAGGTCACGGGCTTCGACGGATGTGTCTGGACTCAGGTTCCCCACAACATCACGCTCGCTTACAACGCCACGGCGCAGACTATGGCTTTGGGTAACCTGGGGAAGGGCACGTGGAATAGCGTCTACATGCTCTTGAGCGTTTCCTCCTTACCCCCTCCGCCAGCCCCCCCTGTGATTGAACAGTCGCCCCCCCCATCAGCTGAGACCGCTGGAAGTAACGGATACTTGGCGCCTTTAGTGGGGGCCGTTGCAGGTCTGTTCGTTTTAAGCGGGCTGGTAATGATGGTAGCGTGCGGGAAGCGGAAGAAACGGCAGGAGTGATCCTTCCGACTTTTCAGGATTCTCTGTACGCATAATTGGCGCCAAAGAGGACGTGGATATCAGCTTGAAAAGTAGCTTCGTGAAACGGTCCTTCAGCTTAGCCGTCAGAATGCACTAACCAGATCATATATTCCGTTCTCAGGACAAGATTTAGCGGTGGCACATCCGGTTTGCGTTATGATCATAGATAGATAGTCCCCCATAATTTATGCTGATCAGGTTTTTATCTAGCTTTTTGTCCACTTTGCCGGGTTGACTCTGCCTCGACAGTCAAATAGATGGTAGTATCCAAAGCATGAGCTAGCTAGCCGCAGGACAGCATCTAGCTCAGGTTCGAAATTACTTGACAGATCCATCTATTGATTTAGAGATCAAGAGATCGCTGTTTTGAAAGCTGTTTCGTCACCTTGGTTTATTTGGTTGTGAAAACGCAAACGTGATATTGTTTCCGAGGACCTAAAAGTGGAGAACTAGGCTGAGGGGACGTGTGATTGCATCCCACCGAAATCATGGATCATGTGCATTTGATTTCTCCGAGCTGAAGAGATTAAACTCGAGTAAGAAGCTTTTCATGGCCCCCTTTCAGTCTCTACCATCACCCGGCCTTTTCCTGTGCCGACGCTTGAGGGTGCGAGGCGCTTGCTATGGTCACGAATCCAGATCTGTTCAATGATAGATAGAAGCAAGCGTAGTTAATGATCTGTATGCATGTAAGTATCGTAGCAGCTTAAGTGTATGCGACATGATCTAATCATGAACCGAGCGGGCGGTACGTGAGTCATATTCACGGCCCGCTCAAGGCAATCAGGCGGCTCACCGTCTGCATAGACTTCCATTTGCTTCAATGTGTTTGCATCTGAAAGGCGCCGTGACTGTCGATATTTGTTATTCACGTCCACAATGATGATGAGATCACGATTAGTGTCGCCTACGAGCTGACGGAATGGACCTTAAATACGGCAGGTCACAGTCCGACCAGTATCGTTGAAGCATGTAAAGTATCCTTCAAATTTCACATATTCACGCGAAGCTTTTAGTTTGTAAGCGGCACGGCGTTGATGAGTATATGTGATTGGATCTAAGCATTGGGCCGAAATATGTGTTGGCATGCCAGTGGTTGGCGGGCGGCCTTCAATTGAGTGCATGATTCCTTAACCACGTTTATCCAGGCCGTGCCACGTCTCGCGTACAGCTAGCGCGCCGCGCTGCACAGGGTGCTCCCTTCTTCAATCTCGTTTTTTCTATAGCTGCCTCCTTAGAAATTTCTCAGATCAAGAATCTAGAGTCTATCAGGCTCTTCCTTGACGTGTTAGCTTGACCTAATGCACTCCTTACAAACTTTAGAAGACGCTCTACAAGATACGTTACAAACAGAGCGATTGTCGTGCTTTTGAAGCAGAGATCAGCCATCGTAAATACCATGATGTTGAAAATCATTAGGTGACCTTCAATCCCGTAGAACGTGACCCTTCCGAAACGGTTCGAGAAATCTGTGCCAGAAAAAAAGAGTTTTCAGTGTGATTGCCTTCTGTCGCAAAGTAGAGTCCGTATTTAAAAAGCGTCCAGAACGATGTCGCAATTTTCATCTGGAAAAGGAGCTCTCAAATTTTTTTTTCCACCCCTCCTTTCCCCACAGATGTGTTTCGAACATCACAGAAGCTCTCAGAAGATCGTTTTACAACCCCTCGTTCCCCACGTACCGGGGATGCGTCTCAGAAAGCACCAAGTAAAACGACCGCTGCTTACATGAACAAAGGGACCTTTGTCTCGCACTTTCTTGAAAACCATTGAAAAAGGGTTCATTTGAATTACCAAGGGCAAAGAGAAGCAGTTATTGAGAAACGAAAGCGATTCCGTTTTCAGAGTCATCATTGTTGCATCTTAGAATGACCATGCTGAAAACTTCATAAAGCGGATGCATCCATTATATCCAAGCACGCAGTGGACACGGAAACATCTCGGCGGTAGGCGGTTTGAGCTCACGGCCCTGCCTTCGCACCGCTTGAAGTCACAACCTGACCCTTGTGTGGATCGCCGTCCGCACAGGGAATGGGAGATTGCTATGTCGACGAGTGGCTCTCACCGTGGTAAAAGATGGGGCTCCGTTGCGCCGCCATGTCCGGCGGCATGTCCAGCAGCTTCTGCAACGTCCGCTTGACGACGATCCGCTTCGACACTTCCGCTTCCATCTGGTTGACGAAGTTACGGAACAGGCTGGCAATTTCCTCCTGGGCGCGTATCATGGTGTCCTCCGGCAGCTCGTGGACCGCCCGGTACGCTCCCCCGGGCTGGCGAGCGTGTCGGGGCCGGGTCTGCAAACAAAAACGCGGGACGCAATCAATCTTTGAACCAATCGACGCGCTTCTGGTCATTTTCTCCGGATCTGGTGCGCTGCAGACTCTGTGTGAGATCCATAGGAAATCGAGCGCCCCGGTTGGCTTCCCCTGGCGCACGTGGCGGGGCCGGTTCTGCAGATCAAAAAGCGGCACGCAATGAACTTTCAAACCCAACGAAGGGCTTCTGGTCGGCGTCCTCAACCTCTGGTGCGCGCACAGGTCTGGAAATTGTGAGAACCATTTCTCAATGAGCGCCCCGGTTCGCCCCACCGGGCTGGCGAGCGTGTCGGGGCGGGTCTGCAGGTCAAGAACGGGCGCTGTTATTTTCGGCAGTCAGCTCGTACGTCATGTCAGAATCGTTCCTGAAGCTTTTGAGCGAGAAGCGCGCTCCATTGAGGGTTAAGGACATGGTGTGGAGATGAGCTCTCCGATTGGCTCCCCCGGGCTGGCGAGCGTGCCGGGGCTGTTCTGCAGATACGAACACTTTATGGGTTCACTTCGAGATTGAAATAGGTAAGCCGCCGCGCGCGTCGCCACGCGCGCGTCCTGCTTTGCGGGTTCGGATACGATTTGGGACTGAGCGCCCCGTTCAGCGCCTCGGGATTTTGAGCGTGGCAGGGCCGGTACCTGTGGACCGCACGAGCTGGGTCGTTCAAAACCGTCCTCATCACGGGCCAGTCTAAACGACCCGCTTCCAGAGTTCGTGTCTAGGCCGTCGCGCGTACGTGTTGCGTGCAGCTTCATTGCGCGCGGCCGCGGACCGCATCCAAAAAATAGAACGGGCCTGAACTGCCGTGCAAAGAATTCTCACCATATTTCAGCAGGTGAGAAGCCTTCAAACCTTGCGTCTCGCCAGCCTGAAACTCAATTCAAAGTAGCAACAAAATTCCAGGTTTTGGAGCAAAGTCTGGGAGACGAGAAGCTGTGATGTTCTCGAGGCCTGAGGGATGGACGTACCTCACTGATTCTTCGAAGGAACTTTGCGTCGTACTTTTGGCGCAGCTCAGAGGTGATGTAGATCTCGAAGACTTGGCTGTCCGCTAGCTCTTTCTTGGCGCTCGACAAGAGGCCCCGGTTGGAGACGACGCCCTCCTGCGAAATAGCGAACCAGATTCAAGGTTTTAGTGTCTTATTTGGTGAGCCAGTTCACTTCGAAAACAGACGGAGCTCAGATGGCGCTCCAACGTCTCAGTTTGGAATAGAAGACTTCTTGCGATTAACAAAAAAGTAGTTCTATCCGTTGAAGGTGATTGTTGATGCCAGTGGACGACCCTTCCAATCAATCTGGATACAACCGATCCGCCAGTTTCTCTAATGTCCAGACAGAGATCTTTCTGCGTGCCGCCGTCACGTGGACGTCCGCACAGTGAAAATGTCTGAGGCCACTTTTGTAACAGCGGCAGAGGTTTTGCAGTTCAGTTCAAAGGCGGTTTCTGGCCCTCAATTTAAATTCTTTCCAGCGGTCGGCGGAACCAGGATCAGAAGATATCGGCTCTGATAGTCATCTCAACGGGCAGCGTTCTAAATGATCCTGCCTAGCTTACCTGTTCTTTCCTGAGCTCAGCGTTCAGGACGAGCATACTCGTGTCCGCAAAAGTCATTAGGGAGCGGCCGTGGATATAGTAGCCACAAAGCAGGTCCTGCAAGCGGAGAGGGAGCGAAACTCAAATGCTTGCAACTGTCGAAAAATTTCTGCTTTGATGCGCCCAAAAACCTGATTTGGTTCAGCGGCCAACTGCATAACCCTTTTTGTAGACCAAGTGAAGCATCTCTTGAAACAAGTTCCAAGCTCTTCAAGCATTGCTACGGTGATGGCTTAACAACAACCTACGCGCAATCGTGAATGTAAGATACTGGAAAATGATCGAGCTGCGTGAGAATCTCAGCAGAAAACTCAACAAAACACTCAACAATTACAGATGGGCCACCGACTCGCGCACCTCAAAGATGAAGACGCTGACGTTTGCCAGAGAGGCGAGGTCGACAAACTGGATCAGTGGATTTTCCACGTAGCGGTGCAGTATTGTGGTAGTCAAGAGCCTCTGCAAACAAAAGCGACTCCAAATTGAGAGTCTCTAACTGGCTGAGTGAGAAGTACCCGCCACTCCACGCTCTTCTATACGGACATTGCCGCCCGTAAACGCCAATACGGAAGCTTCCGAACAACAGAGGAATGATAGCTAAGGAATATATGACCATGCTTCTTCTTTTGGCGGACCGGAGAGGGTGAAAAGCTGATTATGAGCTCCTGACCTCAGATCGTGAAGAACCTGCGCCCTTAGAGCGAGATGCAGAATTGCAGGGAAACAGATGTGGTTTAGCTCTTACAACAGCGCCCCTCGACTGTCAGGTTCATTTTAAATCTTCACCTGGAGTATAGAAACTGCCAGCCACAAGATCGTGCTGATGAAGAACCGGAGGATGCAGCTGCTTTGGTAGTAGTCTTTTTGCGACAGGCTGAAGAGGGTGGGGTGGATGTTGGACAGGCCCTCGAGGCGGAGCGCCACGAGAAGAAAGAGAAGCGCAAACAGCGTGAATTCGATACACGTCTGGCGCTTGACCTGGAAGAAAGCGAATATGGTACGTGTCAGTTGTGGGGAAGCTAAGTGACAGCGTTGGGAGAGGAGAGAAAACTGGTAGAGGTAGCCATGCATAGATTTTGCAGCAAGAGCAAGAGAAATTTTCGGGAAGAGCAGGATTAAGCAAGAGCAAGTGAAAGAGCAAGTTTCGGGAACGTAAGATTCAGGACTTAGAGCCACATCAGGAGCTGACTTAGAAGCTGTGGAGGGAAATCCACCCTTAAGAGATCGGAAGCAGCTTCCAGAATCCACGAAAGCCGCCTTTACCTGAAGCTCTTCCCACTCGTTGGCAACGAAGAGCGTCCGCCAGACCGAGACTGGGGCGGGCTCCTTGTTTCCGGACGGTCCGATTGTGAGCTTCGACTTCTCCCAGTCAACAAAGAAAATGTCGTAGTGGGTCTGGCGCCACAAAATGTCCAGTATGTTGATGAGCTGCATCGGTGGAAGGCACGCACTTCAGTATTAGATACCTCAAATTCCGAGTGTTGTTTTTGAACTGGGCCCTAGTTATAAGCAAGGACAGAGACAAGTGATAAGAACTCCTGTAATAGCACGCCTTCCGAAAGAACAGTTAAGAACAAGCTAGAAAACGATTGCGGATCTGGAGCTTTGGCATCACCGATGCCAGTCTCCTCAAGAAAGTCATATCGAAAATGCAGAGTTATCAATTAGAGACCCACAAGAAGTCGAGAACCTGACCTCTCCAACGAAAGCGACGATCAGCACCAGGCGGAACGACTTGACTTGCTTGTCAGTCGGCATCATGACGTAGACCACTGACTGCATCTTGAAGAAGATGAACCAGTAGGCTGCCCCGCAGATGCTCAGCAGGAAGAAGAGCCGGGAAACGATCCGCGCGGCTTCGATCACGCCCCGCAAGAGAAACACAAGGTCTAGCAGCTGCTCGGGGCGCCTTCGGACGTACGAAAACATCTGGAAGCACCTGGGAGACAGGAAAAACTAGGTGAGCTTGGAAACTGTACCGGCTGCTTATCCTTTTTGCGCGAGATGGTAGATATGACTTATCAACTTGCTGAAGCAAGGTATAGGAACAGGCTTTTGCGAAAGCGCTTCCCTCACCATGTTTTCATGCAAAACAAGTCTGATATCTTTCCTCGACAAGGGTTTTGTATTGTAACGAGGCCAGCCGTCGCTTTCGTGACTTCAGAGAGGTGAAAGTTGGTGTCAGTGTTGTGGAGAAAAACGCCCGCGGCATCTCCATAAGCGGGAACGCCAGAGTGGAAGCTCACCAGAAGAAGAAGGACACGACCAGGCAAATGATGATCATGATCGTCCACACGCTCCAGAATCCGAATTTTCCCATGGTGTAAAGCACCGAAAAGGAAGCCTGCACCCGAGAAGAAGACGCGCTGTCAGCCCTGCGCAAGATGTTCAAGTGGCTATGCTTACGGATTGCAGAAGAAATAAAGTCGGATCGAGTCGCTCAGTTGCCCAACTTTGCCACGGCCAAGGTTGGCCTTCTGTAAGGTAACAATTTCCAATTTTTCAATGATCTGGGTGCTTGAACAACTGAAAGGAGGAGACACCGGCTTAGTTGGACTCAGCTAAAAATCACCAGCTCAACTGAATCAGAAACGGCCAGCGGGCCGCCTCTTGGCGATCCTTCGTATCCACCAAGTCAACAAGCCGTTTCGAATTGGAACTGATTTTCTGTTTGCATACCTGGTTCGCAACTGATCCCTCGTACTGCGGATCACGAGTCGCATACTTGACCGTGATCGACGGCGGGTAGATCCGGCTCTTGGTGCCCGGCTGAAGAGTGATCAGAAGCTCAATCGACTCCGCGTATCGCACTGCTTGAGGCTTGGCCCCTGCCACCTGCAGTACCGTTTCTCTACTTGAAGCATCCATTGAAAGGAAGCCCGATAACAAAGACCCGCATACGCGCCCCTGATGTAAAGATCCGCTGATTGGACACACCGGTCCGGCGTCGAAGATTTATATGGCTGCCAGTGACGTCAGAAGACCGAGGGTACAATCTACGTGGCACGTACCTTCCGAGACTCTACGTTGCCAGAGTGTTGCGACCGCCGGCTTGGGTCCTGGCTCTTGCCTTACATTCTCACAGCTTTGAAGTCCGTCTGGCTTTTAGAATATCATTGTGTCCGTGCTCAAAGTCATCTCGAGGACTTTCTCAATCTGCATTGGAGCTCTGCACGCGTTCCGTCATGGGAACGAGCAATTTGCGAATTGAAGCGGTTCTCAAAGCTCAGTTGTAGAAGTAGGTTAGTCTCTCACCTTGCCGGAGACGAAATCCATGAGGAACATGCGGCGGGTGAGAACGTTATTCACCGCGAGACCGCTGCTTAGCGGATGGTTCGCGACCTTCCCTTGCGACCGGTAGTCCAACATCAGAAGAGGCACTGGGTAAAGGTTCGTGCCGTCCTGGAAATCTGGTTTAGGATTGCAGTCAAGGGTGAACGCTCAGTACATGTGAGGCGGACTCGCATGCGCACAAAAGGTTCAGCAAAGAAACGAACGGGGTACAAGAGAGACTAAGACTTTTGATGAAGGAGAACCCATGCAACTTGGATAACCAAGCAGTTGCCAAAACTCTTAGATGGGAAGCACTCAGGGGTTATGGGAAGCTGCACTTTGATCCAGTGCGAGAGGGATACAAATATCGTAGAAGATTGGCTCGTCGCTCTGCTCAAAGTGCTGGACGGCTGTCAGCTTCAGATCGCAGCTGTTTTCGTAATCGGTCCCAATACGCTGCCACTGGTTGACGTCATCTTCGTTTCCATTGCACAGCTGCGAAAGACGTAGAAGCTTGATAAGCTGATTAGTGCTCGCCACCACTTGAATGTCCTTTCTGGAGAGGAAGCTGTCTGATTTGCCAATATCCCCTGGCCATGTGTTTTTCATTTGCATATGGTGATCAATGATAGGGCGATTTTGCAACTCACGTAGAAGGAAAACGGGACCAGCTTCGTTGAATCGGCGCACTTGAGAACGCCCAAAAAGCGTTTGACTCTGTCACTTTCGAAACGGCGGAGCAAGTCCTCACATCGATTGAGGACCTTACCTGAAACTGCCTCGTTAAGTTCTGAAAGCCGAGCCAAGTCCCGTTCAAGGTAAACATCGACAGGACCAGCGTGACGTCAGCTGCTGACGAGCTTCCCGGCGCTTGGTGCTGGAAGGAAACTGAAGACTGGAGGTCCGTCCTCCGGAGCCAGCTCTCGGCGTCGCCCGAGTAGTAAAGCCAGGGGAGCGTGTCGGACCTGTATGACGATCGCGGTCCAGATCAGTGAAATCTTACATACTTACTGTTTTGTTGGAGCGGGTTGTCTTGAATAGAGTTTGCCTAGGAAGGTACACGGACGTAATTGGTCTTACGGGTCCAGTTGTCAAAGTGCAAATCTGCTGCACTTCCCAAACCTTTTGGTTGCTAGGTTTCTAGCTGCTTGCCTTTTTCCTGGATGAAACTTGGGGTATCAATTTGTCCATTGGATCAGATCTTGACCATTGGAGCTGCATCGCCAACGCGAAGGTGAACGTTGACCCAGAATGCTTCAGGCAGCAGCTCAAGATTTTGCGCACCGCTCAAAAGACTCACCAGCCGTCCGTAGTGTGATACTGTCCGGAGTTCTGCTTAGACGTGACGAGCGCGTTGTAAAGCTCACAGGCAGCGCTGCTCCTGTCGTACAGCTCTAGCACGCATAGGTTGGCGAGCGCGTTGCAAGCCGCGCGGTCGCCGGACGCCTGAATGGAGGACACCGGTATCAAAGCGGGGCTGAATCACTGCACGCATGATCTTCTTTCTTTTTCCGGTCTGTCTTCGATCATACTTTGATTAGAGCGCAGTGGTAGACGCTGAAGCATCCGCTGCCTTCCAGAATGCCAAGAGCTGGCACATAGATTGCAAAACTACAGAGCGGATCTGCTGACAAGGCCGGCGGGTCGAAGCGAAGCAATTTGGGCTGAAGGGTTACCGTAGATCCAAGGCACCATATGAAAGGGATCTGAGCTCTCAAACCAGAAACTTTTAGATATGTCCAGATATCATGCATTCCTAAGTCTAAGGGTTGACAGTGACTCGGACGAACACAATGACCAGATTAGTTCACGCTCTCACAGCGCAAGTCGCGGCCAGTGGCAGCATCTGAGCGAAGAGGTCGGAGTTGAGTGACTTGGTCGTGCCTCCTCCGTACGGCGTGGGAATGTCGTAGTAGTTGACCTGCAAACACATGCGACGAAAATCTGAGCCGAATCGTCCTGAAAAGCGAAGCGATCGACCTTAGCCCTGTGTCCTTCCAAGCAGGTCGACACCCTTCTTGCATACCTGCAGATCTCGAAGCACCTACACGGGGCGAGTTATGCAGGACGAGTTGCAATTGTTGCATCGACAAGCTCCGCCTCAGAGTGCACAGCTCTAGAGCTAGCTTAAAGGTCTTCGGCGGCCAAAGGAAGGCGGTTCCGTTCTGAAGACGGCAAGAGAAGACAGAGGTTTGCCTATTGGAGCCCAGTCCCAAAGGTAACCTCGATCTGCTTGAACGAAACGAACATCGTTGTTATCGCCGTCGAATGAAATGCTTACCAAAGTGCTCCCGTCCATGTTGACACCCAGCCTTTGAGCAGTCGATGCCAGCAGTGAGCTCCCTTGTACGCACGTCTTCGACCCAACTGGACATTGGCATGTCTGGGAGCTGGTGTCAAAGACCTAAAGGGGAGCAAAACAAAAAATTCAAACGAAAGAATCATTTTCTGCAGGGCTTGAGTAACAGAGCTTTTCATGCTATCGATTCTGCTGAGTCTACTTTGAGGAAGAAAGAAGACCACCTTAACTTCGTCGAAAATGAGCTTCTGCTGAGATTGGGGTGGCCGAAGCTTCTCCCTGATGAGCCTCAACTGTTCTGCATCACGCATGTCGGAAATTTCATTGTCGGTCAAGAGTAGCATTACTGAAGAAACAGGCAGGGCACAATTCACAGCCAGCTCCTTTGCACTGCAAGGTGCCTTGCAAGAGGGCCAGCACTGTTGTTCAGCTGATCTCAAAGCAACTGGAGGTGATCTAAGAGATAAGGGCCTTTAGCGGACAGTTGCAGGGTAATGTACCTGACCGCCGGAGCACACTTGACATAATTCTGGCTCAACGGACGAGATATGCGCCCCTGCTGGACACTGCGTACACGCTTTGGCAGGTAGCCGGGTCCCAGCGTTATCGAACTCAACTGTGAAGAAAGAAAGAAGAAGTAGTGCTTTCAATTCAACAGAAGCTGGTTCATGGTTCATTGCTTCTTGCTGGTGTTGGCTTCTCAAGAAAGCGTTATGCAAGCGGAAAGGAGACACCCCGGTATTGAGTTTTGCAGATGTGATTGATGGTAGCTGCTCTCGTGCAACAAGCACGAGGACTGGAAAGACGATATATCCTGTTGCAGATCATGTGATTGCTATCATCTTTTGCTGCACTAACTGACCCTTTCGATAAGCTGGAGACTGTGCAGTCCGTTAAGCTACGCAAAGTTGTTTCTCTGCAAGAGGTGCTGGATCGAGACAGCTAGAGAAATGAAGCCAAGGGAAAGAGCACCGATTGTTAAGACTCACCGAGAGCGCTTCCTGCAGAGCACTCACACTCCCCAGTAGCAGTGTTCAGGACAGCCCCTAGAGTAGAATTACAACCGACACAAACAGTGCCGTCACTAGAAGCAACCTGACCCTTGATCAAGCACGACTGACACGACTGCTTTCCAGTCGAGTCGGCCAGGAAAGCGAAACCAGCTTTACACTTGCATCCTGATCCATCTGGTAGAAGAACTTGGAATTGGCCGCACGCTCGGCAGACTAGGCTGCAAGGGCAGAAGTAATATGAGGAGCTAGCAGAAGGTATCAAAGCGAAGCAGGCAATGCATGGGGCTGGCTAACTGACATTTGAGATATAGAAGGAGTGTAACCGCAAGCTGATCATAAGATGGGTGGATTCGCAGCAAAACAACCCGTTTCCTGATTGGGATCTGCCATAAGTGCAGGCTAACGATGCATTTTCAAAGCTCAAAACACTTCACCTATGGGTACTAGCTGCGGTAGATAACAGATTGAACGTCTCCAACCAGATCCTGAAGTCTGGAAAAACAGAACATGACAACGTTACGAAAAAGCAGAGGGGCTGGTGGAAGCCTCACCCTGAGGTGTCGAAGTATGTGCCAGCAGCACAGGGCAAGCTGACCGGAAAGCCTGTCCCACTTGCTCCCTCTACCTGTGTCTCTATGCACACGCTGCAGAATGCAACAAGGAACAGCCAAATACAAGGCGTCCATGCTGCCGCTCGTGACAAGGACGTTGAAAGGGCCATTGCAACCTATATCAGGCTACCTTGTGTCCAAGTAACAGTGCTAGGCTAGAAACTAATCTATAAGACGTTCATCCTCCAGATTGCAGATGTCCATCCAATGATCAGAATGTATGTGGTGTTGACAGTCACGGTGAGAGGCTAATTTTAGCTTTTATGAACTTCTCTCTGGGCAAATGCTGAAGTTCCACTTTCCTGCCTAGCTAATCAACATGATTCGGGACTCTGCATGTATTGTACAGTCCAACTGCAATTGTCGCTCAACACCTCTAAACTAGAACATTTACAGGCTTGAAGATATACACACTTGGCTACTTTGGTGGGGAGTACACTTGGAGCTGCCTTTGATTTTGTTCTTCTGGATGAACTGCTGATGAAACTTGAACGTTTGACCGTGGCGCTTGTGGGGACTGAGGTGCAGAGTCAGCGTTCGGTGCGCCTTTGTAAGGGAGGGAGGGAGTTCTGCCGTAGTCTGGTGTCCTGGGACTCAAGCCTTGCACTTCCTTCAAGTTGCCTGGAGAACATAGTGTTGGCCAAACATGAGCTGGACTCGATTATGCAAAGACAGCATTGGGATACAAAATCTCTGCACTCGTGCCTTCGTCTGCTTCTTCAAGGTTGGCTCATGAATCGCTTGAGTGACCGCCAATCTATAGTGCGGTATTACGGAAATCTAAGACACCTAAGACAACTCTTCTGCCGTGTACCCCAAGCGACACAGAATAGTGGTGCATCCTACACATGGCAGCTCACCGTAAGGCTTGACGATGGCTGAGTACTTTGACCTCACCCACGACTTTGCCTTCCTGCATTGCAGAGCAGCTTCAGCTCATACCACGCAGTTCATTCAAAAGACTTGCTCAGTCCAAGCGAAAGATTTGCAAACAAGCTCATTCCAGAAGCCAGCACCGTCAACGTGCGGATCACAGCAGGCACTAAGCATCAGCATGACTTGTGTCAGCAAAGCACCACTTCTTTCAGGTTGAGAGTCCCTCCATGACAGCTTCTCAAAACTCAAGTCTGAAATAGTTTTCGACTCATGATTGCCCTCTATTAGTACAACCTTACATTTGGAATCAGAAGCAGGGATACAGCTCACCTGTAGTGAAACTTGACCGTATACGGGATGTCCACCTTTGCCATCGCCAAACCCCAAACGCTGTCAATGAGCAGGCTATCAGTGGACTAAAGCAGCTGGTGGATCTAGCTTCGAAACCGCCTGCCTGTCAAGCTAAGACCTTGCTACAGCCTGTCACCTTCTTCAACTTTTCAGCTCTCAGCTCCCTTTAGCGCCGAGATGAAGCACGTGTGTCTCTTTTCCAGAAAAGCCCACAATTTGTGTCGCGTGACCAGCCTAGGGGCTTTCCATCTGTCTTCCTCTCTTTGGAGACCACACTTGATATTGATCGAGCCTGCCCATTGCCGCCGATGTCGCCGTTGCAGAAGAAAGCTCAGCTAGCGAACAGAATGATTCACAAGGGCTGAGAAAACGAAGACAAGCGCCAACGCATTCATAAAACACTTGGTCAGCTCAAGAATCAATGTACGTTGAGATTGACGAGGTTGACGTGAAAGTGGAGACAAGAGCTCGAGATTGACGAGCTTGACATGTGTGCGTTGATTTGTTGGAAAAGCAGGCAACAGGGAACAAGCGCGCGCGCAAATTAGAGCTTTTGACGAAAGTCACGATCGTCGATGTAGTCAACCGATCGCGCACTCCGACCGAAGGCAACTTAAGGCGCCGCCTAGCTGCATGGGCGCTAGCCTGAGGCGCCCGCGGGCCGCACTGCACTCATGCAGGCTGGCCGGCCGGCCGGGTCAACTGAACGGGCCGGCGCGGCCGTGCACATAAACCCTTGCATGCGCAACCCTGGCCGGCCGCGCCTGAGGCCCGGCCCATGCAGATTACCGTACAGTGCAGTACAGGCTTGTCTCATGAATCAACGGGTGAATCAAGCTACCTATACAGCTAGTAGTACTAGATTGATCATTTGGAACCGGCCGGCGCGCCCAGTCAAGCTCTCAGTCCCACTACTAAGTTATACTCTGACTAGCCATAGCCAGGCGCAGCATGTGCACAATAGCACCGGCCCGCCGCGTCATGCATCCGACAACTGTCAGAAGCAATTCTACCTAGTGTCTAGCTACCTAGCTGCCCGCGGCAGCGGCGGGCGGCCGGGAGGAATGATCTAGCTACGTACGTATGTACATATTGTTACTTCATTGCTGAATCTGCATGATTCTGACAGTGTCAATAAACCAGCCTTACACTTCACTTGATAATATGAGCCCGCGGCTGTATATGGGGATCGATCCAGGAGGATATGGGACGCCGCGCGCGGCGAGCCAGGCTTCCTAACTTTAGTACAGGGACAACCGGATCGTCTAAGTTAAAATCAAGCAATGAGCGGAGCTATATGCCTGTATGATTCATGCAATTCAATCTCGGGAATGCATGATTCAATGAAGGCAAATTGAGTGCAGATGCCAAAAACCCTGGGCGGAGTACAGTATCAGAGTGACGGAAAGAAACTAGCGAATATCGGCAAACCGTACGTACATAAATATAACATCCAGCGGGGCTGCACATGACGGTTTCCGACTACTATTGTGTGTGCCAAAGTGCACAAAGATACACCCCGTGCCAAGACTCGGACGATGTCTTCTAGTAGGCTAAGTCATTTCGTCGAGCAAAGTTTGTTTTCCCTTTCTCAGGTCATGCTCAGACATACACGGAAATTGTCCGGATGGCAAAGCCAAACTTTTACTGACTCAACGGTTTCCGTGAGCGGTTGATATGGTGGCCGATCTTGCCGATCTGGGTTACCGAAGGCCAAGTACAAAAAGAACGCTCCTTGTTTATGCAGCTTATGGCTTAAGAGACTTTATACAGGCTGCTAAGCTCCTTTTACGCCGCCCAGACTAAGCTTGAGCCAGTCCAACGACGCCTGCAACACAAGTATGAAGAGCGGTCTTGAGACTTGCAGCAATTCTACTAGGTACTTCCTAAACAAGAGTCGACAAACGATCTCATTTTACGATTACTCGAAAAGCAGTGCCCACATGCTATGTCCCTAGCGGCCTAGCCGGTCAAACGGGAGACATTAACCCAACGACTCCTGCAACGACGAGGCAAATGGGAGTTCACTGGATAAGAGAACTTTGCATTCAGCGAGCGACTCTCTGCCTGGACAGTTTTTGCATGGGAACTACGACTTAGCTCGCGGGCACTGCGGGCCCAGACAAGGGGACCAGCTGCTGCCATAATTGCCCAAAATGCTCTTTGTTTCCAGGGATACAAGTAGAAGGGTGCCCGCTGACTTACGAACTCGATGCCAAAATTCTAGTACATACTCAATTCAACGCTAGGGCTGCCAGACTATCATTCGCGTCAAGGACAAGCAGAGTGTGTGTAAGGTGCCAAAATGAAAGCCAACACATAATCCTAAACTAGCTCCTTCGACCTTGCCGAAAAGAAAACCAAAAGAAATCCTGGAAAATGGCAGTAATGCGACCCGAAGCTTACCGCATGCAAGACGGCCTCCCGCATTGCCAGTGGTCTTGCTGAGCTCGTGCCCACCTGGAAAGAGCGAATAGGAGAGCGTTTGTTGAGACCATAGAAAGCGACTATCCGAAAAGAGGTTCTGAGGCAGAAGCTCTGCTGAGCTGCACTCCCTCCGCAGAGAGAATAAGAGAAAGGTTCGGGGCAACCTCACGCAGGATTGAGAGATGGGCGAGCTTTGGTACTGACGAGTTGAAGGGCGGAGACACAAGCGTTTAGAAAACTACAAGACACAAACCACTGCCGGATCGAAGATTGGCTCGAAGGTGCTGACTCCGAATAGATACTGAAGAGAGCACGGCTTCATACGCATGATGCATAGCTTAGAAACTGAAGGAAACGTCAGGATACCCCGCCCTCCCACCTTACCTTCAGCCCATCCCCGCAAACCCCTCCCTCCTCCCCGCATTTCCGAGGTCTCTTTCCCGTCCCCTCTCCCCCTTCTCTCCCTTTCAGTCGCCCCCAACCCTCCTCCTCTTCCCCGCTTTTCTCAAACCAACGCTTTTTCCTTACTCTGACTACAGCCTGAGCTGCTGATAAGATCGTCAATCCAGATAGAAACAAACAGCCGCATGAGACGTCCGCCCAAAGAAACGAGGCTTCAGAAAAAAAGTAGGGGCGCCCCCAAGTCCAAATCTGCAGATTTTGCTGTGCGATGATCGACAGAAGGACAAACGCCCCAATTGGGAGACTACATTACCACCACAACGTCGAGCGCGCTGACAGAAGAAATGCAATGAACACGCGGGATTTTTCGCTTCGTGCAAAGAGGGCGTCAGAAAACCATCCCAACTTCGTCGACTCCAAACTTGACGAATCGACTTCCGGAGTTGCCGCTCGCAGTTCCTCACTTTATTGGGGCCGGAGGGAGGTGGGGCGGCGGCACGTAACTCCTGAAGTGGAAGACGCCCTCTCTATTACAAGATGGACAACCACAGGAATACACACCAGAAACGGCTGACGTTGAACTGACAGAAGCGTTGTTCTTACCCTTGCCAAGGTCGTCCACATCAGCATGGACCACGACCGCGCGGCCAATGATGGAGTGGGGCCCGGTCAGGGGAATCTGCACCGAGCGGAGTGGAGTTCGTCAGCTTTTTCCCTGTCACTGGCCTCCCATTCGTCTTGTGTCCCAATCCGACCAAATCTAAGCCCAGATCACATATGGCTGGTGCGGCCGCCTTCAAACATTTCTAGTCTCGGACCGGCAAACTTGAAATCTGGGCTTAGTGAACCCAATTCACGCATCGATTACAATGTCACGTTCAAAATACCATCAGGAGACAAGGCGCGAGCGAAACAAGTGTTACTCGCGCTCGTCCAGCCACAGACTCGATTGGCTGGTCCGAGATCGAAAAATAATTGCGTGAGCTGCACGGTCTTCTGGCCGTCTTCGTAGAAAGCCATCGGTGGGACTTTTGCGCCGCACTTGTCGTACAAAAGGTTCGCTGCGACCTCCTCGATTTGCCCGTCCGGAACTATAAACGTCCAAAATTCGGATATACCAGTCTTAAGGTTGCCCAACCTTCTGGTTTGTCTGTCTTCCACACGGCCAGGTTAGTTTTGCCAGCGACCGTTTTAGCTACGCGCGGACAATGTTAGAAACAAAGAAACAGTCCGTCGCACGGACAACCTATCGCTGACCCCCTGCTTATTGTTGTACGTCGCGGCGACCAGGCAAAACCTGGACGCTGGTAATAGGCAAGCAAACACAACAAACCAAAGAAACGAGCCCCCGGGTGGATTCGGTATGGGCGCCCAATCTTTGAAGGGTGGCCTAAAATCTAGCGACGCTGTTTTTCACGACCATGTAAAAAAGGAGCCCATATGCAAATTCGCTATTGGCTGCCCACCTGGATGTCATCGAGCTTGAGCGAGGCGACGCCGTCATCCCCGGCGATCACGTTGCCCAAGTCGCCCACGTGACGCTCCTCGTCGCCAGGTGCGCCGTGGGTCTTGCTGGTGGGGTTGAAATGGGGGCCTGGTGAAGATAGTAAAATGATTCAACTTCAGGGGCCTTTGTAAGGTCAGCACACCCAGATTCCTGCATATACTGGAGGGCCCAAGTTGCCCACGTAGCGACCGTTGTCGCTAGGCGCGCCGTAGTCCTTGCTGGTGGGGTTGAAATGGGGGCCTGGTGAAGAAAAAAGAAAAAATTGAGGTTGCGACCTTCTTTTCCGCAACGAGGTATGGTCATGTAAGGGGAGTCGTCGCGACCGATGATGGGGGGTGGGAGGGAGAAACGTGGGTCTTGTTGGTGGGGTTGACAAGGAGCCTGGTGGGAAAAGGCCGAAAATTACAACTTTGTGATATCAGGAGGTTCGCAAAACCAGAGTTGTGCATCTATGTTTTCGCCCAAGTAGGCCACGTGGCGCTGATCGTCCCCTGGTGCTGCCGTGGGTCTTATTAGTGGGGTTGAAATGCGGGCCTGCACAGATGATTTCAAGCTCTTAGCAATTTGCGCCACCTTTTTATATGAGAAGGATTTATAGACGTAGCTTTCGGTTTGTGGGTCTAGGGATGAGGTGGAGGAAAGAGCTGCAGACCTCTTGTTGGTGGGGCTGAATGGGGGCCTGGTGGGGAAAAGAAAATTATTGATGAAAGTTCACGAGGGAGTGAGGAATTCCGCGATTTTCTTCCCCGCGACGAGGTATGTTCATGAAGGCGAGTCGCGGCGATTGATGATTGGGGCTGGGAGGAAGAACCGTGGTTCTTGTTGGTGGGGCTAAAGGTGAAGTGAGTAGAAGGTGTCTAGATTGAAAAGTAGCGAATCTGCTGCGTTTGTCTGCATCATATGGCCTTGAAGGAGATGCATGGGAACGTGGAGCCAAGAAAGGAGCGTGGGATACAGGCTTTGACTCTGAAACTTTGAGGGCGTGGAAACGTTTCTTGGCTTTGGAATCGGGGTGGAAGGGAAGCCATTGGTGTTGTTGGTGGGGGTTGAAGTGGGGGCGTGGTGGAAAGGAGCAGAGTTAGGTTAAGGATTCCGCTACTTCGAAACTCGCATCGACTTTCCTCCAGCTACAGATGCGTGGAAAAGAACGGCCTGGGGCTCCGTGATAGATTATCAGAAAAGCGAGCCCTGTGGGAAGAATTGTAAGGGGGCCTTCCAAAAGGAGAGTTTCTTGGGTTGTGTTTTACCAGTGTCAATTTAAGACGTGATTAAAAGGCAGAACGGTGAGTCTCTTGGTGAGATCGAAATGGGGCCCTGGTGTTTTGTTCCTAAAGCTGATTCCAGTTGAGAGGATTATTCAGGCACAAGTCCGGTCAGTTATTCTGGCTCCGCCATTGGTGAGTAGATCATCCCTCTTTAAGCTTGCTAAAGCTTTCATCATTCATTCCACTGCTTGCCAACCGAGACTAAACTAAAGGCTTGACATCGATAAAACAGCCACTTGATGTTCATGCTGCGCACCTCCAGTCAGGGTAAGGATGATTCCCAATTGACCAACAATGCTTTTCAACATTTCTTGCCACGTAATCAGTTGAGCCTTGTCCTTCTGTACAAGGATCACAAAGACCGCAGAACAGCTCCCTCAGTTCACGTAGATCTCAACTTCTTTATGCCGTCCCCTAGTGGAAGCTCACCGGTCGACATGCAGCCATTGGTGGTGTCCCCCAATTGATGGATGTGAAAACCGTGGGGGCCCGGCTTCAGGCCCTTGATCTGCCCCTCCACGTGAGTGGGACCTGCAAACCCAAAATGTTTCGCTAGTGTCAGTAATATTTGTGTGATGACTTGAAGGCTTTTTCACTTGCCCAGTCCTTTACTAACTTTGATGACACCGCTTCTGGCCTTCATTTGCCTCTCCCCTTTGGGACCTGCGGATCAATAGCGATCGCTGATGTGAAAAAAAGATGAGAGCAACAATGACCTGGATGCTTTGACACTTCTAGTTCCTGCTTGGCACTGGGGCCCGGGTGCAGGCCCTTAATCTGCCCCTTCATGTCATTGGCGCGATAAAAAAGCATTGAGGGGAGTGTCGAAAATGCTTTAAAAGCTTTGAACTTGTTTGACTTGGGCCAACAGAAGGAGTCCTTCTGAATACTTGTCGCTCCAAGTGATTAGGACCTGCAAGCGCAAATAGATGATGACCAGACTCCTTTGCCGAAAGGTCTGACAGCAGAAGCCATGGCAGACCTGCCAGACATTCTCTTTCGAGAAAGGGACAAGTGTTTCTAATGATCTAGTTGCAGGCACTTGAGACCGAGTTGCCAATGGAGCGAGGGATGCCAAGCCCTTGCATGACCCTCCACTTTCAGTCGGACCTGTTCACTTGAAGAATGAGGAGCAATGTAAACTTTTTCAGAGGTTTTGAGCCTCTGCGCAATTCAACTACTGAAGACGTTTCAGGACACTTGCAACTGCTGCGTGGACAGTGATTAGATGTGCGCCGCGTGCGAACGATCACACCAATCTGAGAGCCACTGCTTGAGTTGGTTAGATGCGGTGACCACGTTTCTCCAGACAACCCCAACATCAGCATTTCCTTCAGCATAGATTTGAGCAACTTTCCAAACGGAGGAGCAGCTGATGCGTCAGGTTGCACTGATACAAATGACCGAAGCCACTGAAAATTCTTAGGAATCGTTTTGATGTCAGAAAGGGAGGACTAGCAACCTTAAAAGCTTCAATACAGGTGGCGCTAAGGCGAAACAGATATGTGGATGCCCTAAGCAAATATAGCATGCAGAAGCATGCGATTCTTGACTGCCTCACGTGACAGCATTACAAAGCGAAGAACAGTGAAACTGATGCGTCGTATCTCCAACTCTCAGAGGCTGTCATCAACAAACCACACAAGCACCATTGTAGAACAATTACTGCAATCTATGGAATGGAAGTCATAGGGTGAATAGTGGAACGGCTCAGGCAGAATTGATGCAAGTAGGCAGACATTTGAAAGGATTGAGGTGTGCGGCCACTACAACTCGCCAAACAGGCTACTTAGAAGAAACAATAAACTCACCAGAATCGGAACCAACCACAATGAAGGAACATTCAGCTCATCGATGAGGTCCACATGTTCATCTCCGCCACAACTCGAATGATGCAACAAAAGCAGAGCTCACCATCTCCATCCTGCGTGAAGGTGACTGTCCCTGAAACATCGCTCTGACCCTGCAGCACGGCGACCGCCTTAAGAACCATCTTGCCCAATGAGTTCCTGTCGAGCTATGTACTGTAAGAGGCCTGGTGCTTTGTGTGGCGCTTTTGCCGGCAGCAACTTTTGCAATGTGGGAGCTTGGCAGGTTCAAAGTTTGATCGCCATGCAGGAAAGCAGCAGATGGGCTCCTACATCGATGGATTTGCGGGAACCCTAGAGATCCCACAGCCCCCTGACAAAGGGCTACAACCCGTCAACTCCGGAAGAAGCCCTTCACTTCCTTGCTTACCAAAGGATCAACGCGCGGGGATTGGATGATCGTTTTTGCGCGAAAGCCGCGCGCACAATATGTCACGATCGGAGCGACCTTTCTGCGGCAAATTGCTCTTTCATGGTCGCTGATCAACGCTTTGGTTTCAGGTTGCGAAGTCGCGCAGAAGACGGCTCAGTCTGA
>DF237847.1:0-24898 GCA_000708835.1 Klebsormidium nitens | reverse complement strand
GTTACATATTTAGTATCTTTTTCCCACGAGGTTGACGCTGAGAATTGTCAAGAGCCGTCCTGGACCGGCAGCCGCTTGAGGCTCCCCGAGCACTCTTGAAACTGGGGGAGTGCGCGTTTCTCAGTGCTCAGGTTTCAGTAGGCTGAAATCCATGCACTTGATTTCAAATCTCAGCACTGGCAGTTTTCCAGGGGTGCACGGCGTCTTCCACAGCTTGTGCCTGTCTTGTGGCTGTGCAGGTTGCGGAGACGTTCGAGTCTTCTGCCGGCATTTGAGGCGTCTGCAAACTGCAGCCGGTGCCTTTCTGTGCTGGAGGTGCCTATACTAAGACACGGAACTGTCCGGGTTGTAGACTGCTCGTTCTGTAAATTTGTTGGCCATTGCAGTCAGTCACGTGACGATTTCAATGTCTTCGGTGACACAGAAAAAGTGACCTCAAAACTCATGTGCCATGCAGCACGTTGTGTGGGAACTCGTATAAAGCAGAACAATAGAATCTGTATCAACCGGTTGATCATGCATACGGTATATGGCTCTTGACGCACCATGTTTCAAAGATTTAGTTGGAACTGGCGTACCATCAAGTTAAACTTGAAGTTGCATGAGAGCTAGGCATATATTGTACGTTGTCGATCATTACGCCGCACCCTAGTTTGACAACTTAATGCCGCCTGGATACGCAATATGAATCACTAATGATTTGCGGCTCATATATACATAGAACTTCATAGCCGTTAATTGTCAATATAAGATGTCACAAATAAAAACATAGTCACCGCCATTTTATACCGCGCCGGCCCGGCCGGCCGCCGCATGGTGTAACGGCACTGGGGCGGCATCATGCTCATGCAGCTTAGCTGCAGCTGGCATGGATGGCCGGCGGCATACTAATGGTCCCTCATGCAATCGGAGGCCGGCCCACAAGTATACGATACTTTAATTGACCATTGGACAGTCACGGCCCAAACTGCTCACTTGAGCTTATGCATGTGCACCTGAGGCTAGCTTAGGCATGCGCATTGAAAGCCGAGTTCTCTCAAAACAAGCTCGGTTGTGAGGTGCGGATAGGTCCAAAATATAAATGCGGCTCAAAGATATTTCCCAAAGTCGTCACTGCGGGTTCAGACGGTATTACATGGTCGCAATCAGAGCAACTGTTTATTTTCTGGAGTATTACTACTCTTAAGGAGAACGACAACTGTACTGGCTCGGTGCTAAGCCTTGCTTAGCAGCTCTGGTTTTAGGTGCACAAACGCCGCCAAAAAGTCGGGGTTCTTTTGCAAAAAGGTCTTCATGATTTCGGCAGTGACGCCCTCCTTGGAAGCCCGCTCCTCTTTAGAAACCTCCACGGCTAGAAGTCGCTTGTGCAACCGGGACAACTGCGGATAAAGAAAGGTGCGAACTTGTTTCACCAGAAGGACAAACACAGGCTTCAACAGAACTGACAAGCGAAGGAATGCGACGTCAACTAGCAAGTGGTGAAAAGTAACAATTTCTGAGTGCGGCCGAGAGACGACCACGGGGACCAGCCAGACTTTCATTCCGGAGAGATGTACGGCTATGAGAAGCATAACCAGTATGCGCCAGCGTCCTGCATGTTTGGCATCAGAACAACTTCCTGCCATTAAATCATCAAAGGCTGCCAACTGGTTTGAGCATTAGGCGTGCTTAAAGCAAGCAGACTGGGCAGAAATGCTATTATGGAAGTCCGAAAAAGCGATGGTTCACCTGCGTGTCGTCAAGATCGGCAAAGGATTTCTTCAGCCCCGCAGCGAGCGTCTCCTCAGAGAGGGACCCCACCCCGCCCCCTGAAATGTGCTGTACGACCTGGTCCACGCACGCCTCAAACGCAGGGTGTCGCGTGATGAAGCACAGGCCCGCGACATACTGCAAAATTACGAGAACGGGCGTGGGGTAAGATGACGTCGCGGAGGAGAAATATGACTTGACGCTCATTGGGCTCGCCAGAGTTGGGAAGTCAGTTTAGAACAGTTCTGGACATAAGAATGTGGAAACTCAGGCACTTGTGGGCTCTTGTCAGAATACCGCTTCGGTTCTGTGAGGCTTGATTCAAGTCCCTGTGAAAACGCTAGAGTTAAGTCCCAAGCTTTTCGGGTCATTTGTCGGAAGCACGGTGTTGACGTAGAGATTTTAGTCAGATGCGCTTGATCCAATTTAATGAAAATGAAGGTAGAAGGGCGTGCAGGGAGGTTTGACTTCATTTGATTCTCTAGAATACAAGTCAGTACTTTCAAGTGGACACCATTTAAAGCACCATAAGCCGAGGGCGTTGCATTCAGAATCGAAGATACACATGTTACAGTCAGAATAAAAGACGCAAAATGTATCAATCTGATAGCTACATTGGAAGAGCACGCTGCCAGGAAGAAAGATGCGGAAGAAAAGGACAGGGAAGGAGGGATTATAGAAGAACGTCAAAGAAAAGGGCACCAAGGAAAGGACGGACGGAAGGGAGGCGGAAGTATGGAGTGCGAGACAGAAAGCTGGCGGAGAACGGACGGATAAAAGGGGGAGCGGAGAAGACGCACCTCTCTAAAGTTGATGCCCTCGGTCCCGTTCAAGTCGAAGAGGGTGTTAAACACCTGAAGCGAAACATGGAAGAGTTTAAAACGATGTCCCTGTCACGTCAACAGATCAGTGCCGATTTGCACAAATCGTGTGGCTCAGTCGATCACGTCCAGGCACGTGCCCATGATCAGCACCCTCCAAGTCGGTGCCCATTTACACCAGTTGCGTGCCTCTTCACACCCACCCGGTGTCAACCGGGGCCCACACAAGTGCCTGTTAACATCAAGCCGCGTGGCTCTTCACACTCGCTTCCGCTCCCAACCGGAGCCCACTTAGGTGCCTATTCACACCAAATCGCGCGCGCTTTCACACTCACCTCAGCTCCCAGTCTGCGCCCCAGCCCCAAGTACTCTTGGAAGTCCTCCTTTGTAATCACCCCGTTCTTTCCCCGGCTCGCCTCCCCAAACTTGTCCAGCCACCCATAAGCTATTCTGACGTTGAGGTCGTATAGCTTCTCGAACTTGCCAAACTCGATGAAGACGGACGGGACGCGGCGCGCAAGGTGCTTGTTCTTGGCGCGCATGCCTAGCTGGCAGTCGGCGTACGTGAACTCCGTCAGGGGCACGTTGCACGCCTTGGCAATCTCCCATCGGACCTGCGGAGGAAAGATTCTCGTTCGCAATTATTCACTGCCTCCACTAGCACTAGTGTGTTTGAGAGTTAAAATCAGATAGGGGTTATTCCTTTCCTGCTTTTAAGGGTCTGGCAGGTGGCGTACGTGAACTCGGTCAGGGGCACGTTGCACGCTCTGGCAATCTCCCATCGAACCTGCGTGTAATGTTCTTGTTTGGTTAGAAGCGCATTCATAGCGTTTGGGATGTAGGTTCAACCCTTCTTCAATCGTTGAACGACTTTGCGAAAGAGAACTGCAGTCGGTGCAGGTGAACTCGGTCAGGAGCAAGTTGCACTTCTGGACGATCTCCCATCGGACCTGCGCAAAACAATCTTGTCTGGTCAGAAGCGCACCCATAGCGTTTGGGATGTAGGTTCATCCCTCAGTCGATGACCGAGTGTTGGCGAAACAGAAATGGCAGTCGGCGTAGGTGATTCCGCGCAGGGGCACGCTGCGTGCTCTGGCAACCTCCTGTTTTAGCTGCAAACGAACTTTTTCGACATGCTTTTCGCTTGCCCCTATGCTACTCATCTTTCTTCAAAGGCGATGATATTTCCAACCCTATCGTGTTGGACAGAAGCTGAGAGTTGGCATACGTCAGCTCGGTCGGCCAACATACGTTGCATACGTCTGAATCTGCATTCCGGTCTCACTTCTCAGGTCCTGTCTTCTCTGGATCACGTGACAAAACGCCCAGGAAGTGGTCGACAAAAGTATCACAAGCCCGTCAACAGGAAAGCAAAACATCGGTTAGGAAGAGGCTTTGCAACTCGTCGTCCGCCGATGCTTCTTCACACAAACGACGACCAGGAAAAGCTGGCCGTATTGCCACTCTCCGAACCCGGCCCCGCTGTGTCGGTATCATACCGTTTGTAAAGACTTCCAAATGTCCAGTAATCACTCTCGTCGTAAGCCTGAGTAATGCGCTTTCACCTGTGAGCGAAAGCTGACTCGCTCGTGATTCACGCGGATGCTTACAGGAGCCGAACGAATGCGGGGGTTATGCAGATCAATGTCCTTGTCAAACGAGCACAGACTGCGCTTCTCGACTGCACTTTACCTTACTGCTTCACGAATTCGCCGCTGCACGGCTTGAATATTGCACTCGCTTCTTACCCGTTCAGCGAAAGCCATGTAGTCGTTTTCCCGCTTCTCCCGCGAGGTTGGGTAGATCACGGGCAGGTACTCAACGGACATGAAGTTGTGGAACTGCGCGAAGACGATAAGATGATTTTTGAACATCTCAATGAATCTTAAAGAGGGCGTCAGATGTCAAGGTACACTCGTGCATCTGAGTCCTGAGGGGAAATTCCATCGGACGGCCCAGACTCCATCTCGAAAAGTGCCCTCGGCGACCAAGCTGGCCCTGATGCCGGGCATTTTGGTCGCTTTGACGTAGGACCGGTCCTGTGACGCCCTTTTTAACCTCTTGTGAAACAAACGAAGACGAACTTGACATTCTTGTCGGCGAAGGGTGCGCCGGATGTTGTGCAGAGGACGCATTTCTGAAACCCAGGATCAAACCCTCCAAAAAAAGTTGCATTTCCGGACGTCTCATGCTGTTCAGATCGATGGAACAGTTGGCTAGCAATGATGCGGCAGCGCACGTTGCAATGGCTCAAAGTGGTTGGCAGCTTTGCGATAAGCGAGTTAGAATGCAGCGCAGCATGATTGCACCTCTTCAGATGCTCAACTCTGAGAGTTTTTCAAATTGACATTGGACTGTTCTCGCTTTTCAAGGTCGACTGTGATGATTGGTTAACACCAATGGTGGCACAGATCGCAATAGCCCCCAAGTGAAGCAAACTTGCGGCATCAATTCAAGGAAACCAGATTGTGTGAATTACCGCTCTTACTGAAGAAACCTCGAAGCTGACCGGGAAACTGACCTAAATTACCTCGAAACTGAGTCGGAGAGCTTGAAATTGACCTGAAGACTAACCTCAAAACCTGGACCTTGAAACCGACCTAGGACATCATCCGAAACGGCCGGTAGATGTTGCTCGGCGCGAGGTCGGCGCTGCGCCAGGATAATGCAGCAGGCCATGATCTCAGAAGCTCAAGTTTCAGAAGCTTTTGGAATCTAACCTGGGACATCATTCGGAACGCCAGATAGAAAATGCTCGGGGCCACCGGGTCCGCCCAGCTGCCGTCGTAGTGCACGTACGGGTACTTGATCGCGACGGGCTGTACCGGGAGCAGCGGCCGGAAGCCGCCCGCTTTGAACGTGGCCAGACCCTTGCCGTTTGTGGTGCAACCTGGAAAAAGATCAACACTCTCTAAGCGGGATTGCATCAAGACTTTGCAACGTTGGAGACGGCCTCCTTCTTCCTAGAGACACATACCTCCAGAGGCTTGGCCGGAAGCCCCCCGCCTTGATTGCAGCCAGGCCCTTGCCGTTGGTCGTGCAACCCAAGACAGCAACAAGCTCCTCTAGATAAGATCGACTGACCACGAAGTTGGTGGTTACTTTAATCTCTTACAGAACACGTTGCGTCTGTTGCTGCATTGCGCGGTCTACAGTTCATTAAGCTGCAAACAGAGGGGCGGCCGGAAGCCCCCGCATTGAAAGCGGCCCAGGCCCTTGCCGTTTGTGGTGCAACCTGGAACATTAGAGTCACCTTATCATCGAACTGGCCTTTAAGAAAAGACATGTTTCATCAGCGGAGCTAAACAGAAGACAAGAAGAAATTACTTCAACCTACTTGCCCAGGAATCCGCGAAGGTTGGTGAAAGTGATGCACTCCCTTTTACAGTGAGAGTGATACAGCGGAATTGTTCGTGCAAAAAATAAAATTTCCAATTACAAGATCGATGATCGTTTCCCTCTTCAGGAGACGGTATTTGTCAGTCAACGAAGATCGGAACACGACTTGCTCGTGCCACACTCTAAAGGGGGATACGTGGCCGGAACGCTTTGGATGAAGATCTCCCCGATCGCCCCATGGGCGCAGCCAGATTAGTAACCGTTTGGTTTATATCAGCCCACGACTTTCACCACAGATACCGCGCAACTTTCTGGATCGTCGCATGCTTCCCAGGTCATGGTTGTGCGACACGTGTCAACAACGAATTGTGGAATCAGTCACTGGCCGAAGCTGAGTAGGACCAAAGATGCACCCTAGGACTCCGCAATCTCGGAAATGAGAATTGAATCTTCAGGTGACTTCTCAGGTTGTGTGAGCAACCCTTTCCTGCGAGTCCAAAGAAGGGCTCTCCGGTCTAGGACTTGAAGGCAGCAAAATAGTATTGGTCCAGGCAACATCATGAGACAGGCAATTTTTGTGTCTGGTGATGTTCTTCATGTGGTCGTCGTGGCAAAGATTGACAGGCAACTGCTTTTGTAGATGTTGACATCACTGGCCCAGCCTAAACAATCAGTTTGAAAAGGAGGAAGTCTTCATGTATGAAGAGAAGGTGCATGATGCATGAGTTTCCTGCTCACCCTCAGGAAAAAGCAGTACGCGTGGCCAGATGTTGTCCATCGCCTTGCGCTTCACAGCGCCCGCTGCAGCGTATCGTGACTCGGAGGAGCTCCGGTCCACCGAGATCGTCTGCAAAAAGAGGTAATAGAATCTATACATGGTCCCCAAAACACACACGGCGCCCTTGACACTTCAGGGATGTGCTTGGCTCTCAAATATTCAAGTCAATAAGAGCTGAACTAGAGGTGGGCTATTAGGTTGTAAGGAGAAAGTTACTGAAACTCTCTTTCAGCGATCCATAGTGACCAGTCCCCATAAGTAGTGCAATGAAGCCAACTGTGACTGTTCTAGATTCTTGTCCCAAAATCTGGCTCCAATAGGGGGATGGCGTAAGGTATCTCACCAACTTCTTTTGATCACTTCGTTAAGAAAGGAAGCAGAGTTCAAACGAAAGCTTGTTCAAAGTTAAGCGCTCCTATCGCCCCAGAATCAGTTTCTTAAAATATTCGAACTCTTAAAAGAATTCTAGGAAAGCGCAAAGGAACAACCAAAAGCACCAACGTGCCCAGCCAAATTCTTAACATGCTTTCGTTCTCAACTGCAAACCTGCCTCCTAGAACTCTTGTATTGTAACAGCAAGCTTGTCTGCAACAATCTTGTTGACTTAAAAGTCACCAGAGACGGGATAGCACTTAATCAAGACAAAATTGCAAAACCTGAACTTTTCAGCCACAGAGCCCCATACAAGAGTCTGGAAAACAGAAACACTCACGGTGACTGTTCAAAAGAAAACGAGAAAAAACACAGCGTTACAAACTAGTAAGAGCATTACTTTGCAGCAACCGTGGACGTTCCACTAAGAACTTCTTGCAAACATACAATACAGTTGGACAATAGAGGATGAGCTGGCGCAATGTTGATGCCCCCGTAAATAGGGCAACAAAGACCTGAGGAAGAAGGTGTTAGCACGATTCTCGCCCCACCTGCATGGCTTTGATTATGGTGCCGATGATTGGCATGCTCTCGTGCTGTTTCGCGCTCACGATCGCCGGCAGCAGGCGGAAGAAGAAGAAGACCGGTTCCGTGAAACTCATGTGGTTTCCAACCACAATCGGCGCAACCTCGCGTGGAGCCAGCTCCCCCTTCGTTGGAATCCAGTGATAGCCGAGGCCAAACAAAACCCCCCTGGCGCACAGCCTGGTTCCATAGAGCAACTTTCCCCGCCACTTTGGGTACGGTTGTTTGGTGTCCTTAACCCCGGTTAATACGAGCAACGCCCAACTGTAACCCAGCAGCAGAGAAAGCAGAATGAAGACAACGCGGATCAGGACAATGGGGAGCATCACAATGGTCTTGAGAATCTCATAGAGCCCTTCTGGGTGGACAGTTTGAGCTGTGAATGGATCGATTGTGGATTCGATTGGGATGTCGGGAGGGGTTCCAAGAGGAGAGACAGGTGGCCGCCTGTGAGGAGCCTGGGCGGCGGTGGTGTCCTCATCGACGTCAGGGGCGCCGTTGCTGGGGGCGACTTTACTAGGCGCCATTGGCATTAGAGCTTCCGCAATCACACGAAGTCAAAAGCACAGACTTCTAAGATTCTGCATGCAGCCTTAGGAGCACTGGGTAAAAGAGGCTCCCATCAAGCTCGCGAAGCTTGTGATCAAACCTTAACAAATAACATGCCTGGGGGGTTCGGCTGGACGCGAACTGATCCCCCCATGTCGAGTAGATTAGTGTATCAGCTAAGGAAGGGGGGTAAAACGGGCAGCAAAACGGACCCCCCAACTACAAATTTCAAGTTAGCAGAGGTGATTTGTTTGCTACTCTACTCAAAGTCTAGAATCTGAATCAATTTCTGCCACTTGTCATCCAAGTCTTGTTTTTCTTCTAGCTGAAAAATCCTTGGGGAGATGGTTCTTTGAGTGGGCCAGAAAGCATCAGCTTCAGAATTGGGAAACTTTCAGGAAGGCATATTTTCCCCGCACTTAGGATAAACTGAACAATTGCTCGTTGCTGTCACTGAAATTGCATCAGCTGGGGAGCAAAGTCTGCTGCTCAACTGTCATTGTGAACGGCTTGTGTACGGCTTGAAGATCAGCGCAAGTGGTGGAACCTCAGACTCTTGTCCGAGGTAAGCTTCTCGTGCTGATCATTGCGAAGGTTTATTAGACTGAGATCAAACCCTAATTTTGCTCTTCCGTCGTTCCGAAGCATTGCCCTTTCAAGCGCCAACCCTCGAAACAAGCTCCACAAATCATGTCAGGTGAATGCAAGTCTCAGATGTAGTCTGTGCAACTCTCTAAAACCACAAAGTGTGCAATCAAAACTGACCCTCCAAATTCCGGGCAGTCCCCTCTTGACAATTGCCCTCAATCGCACACGATTGCGGAGCCTCGATACAACGCCTTTAGCTGTCAATTGGAAGTTTGGCAGCTGTCTCAGCTGAATAAAATCAGATTGGGACCTTGATTTTGAAGGAGGGTCACAATCAAGGATTGTATTAGAGGGAGGGAAAACCCTAAGAGAGTATCTTCCTGAGTTTCACTGAAGCTGGTTTCCTCCTCCCTCACAGCCCTCAAAAGAATGGACGAAGCTCTGGCTCGAGAAGAAGCCCGCCAATTGGAGCTCGCTTTGGCGGCCAGTTTGGCAGACCAAGGGACTCCTCCCCGACCATCCCCCGCTTCTAGTTCTCCACCGACATGGGGCAATGTTGGAGGACTTCCCTCCCCGAATCCCAGCAGCAATCGCACCCCCCCTAGCACAGCTCCTAACGCCAGCAGCTCTATAGGAGGTCCAGGAGGGCTGGCTTTCATTCCAGGGTTTGGCAGCATCTTGGACAGCGGTCCCAAGTCGTCCCCAAAACCTTCTTCCAGCACGAATGGTGCTCTTGGAAACCTAGGACCAGGTTTGCAGAATGGTGACTCGGGGTTTAGCAGCGGAGGAGCGTCTCGTCAGAGGCGGCAGGGAGTACATGGGGGTTTAGCTGGGACTGCTGTGAATGGAGAGGTTGCAAATGGGGGGGGAGCATCGCGCAGTCAGGATGAGCAAGATAGGGAGCTGGCTTTAAGGCTGGCCGCAGAGGAAAACCGTAAGGGTGAGAGTTTCTGCTCCCTTCTGCTTCTTTGAATGTCATTGGTTCTGGGCTGGGGCCTCTGCAGTTAGTCAAAGCAGTTGGTCACCAGAACTGGCAGCAGGCTGAGAAGGACATAGACAAATCACAGTGTCTCTCGGTGAAGCCTTCCACTGAGAAGCAACCCAGTCACTTGACTATCTACATTGATGCGCGCGTTTCTTTTGGTATGGTCAGAGAAAGTCAGGAAAGCCCGAGACAAGAGCATTTACCTCCTTGTCAAAATGGTACAACTTGTCCTTACAGTCCAAAGTGTTTCCACTTTCAGAGCCACCCAATCGATTGTGCGCCACCTGCCTAGACCGTTTCAGGCATTCTCCCTGCTCTGAATATTTTGAAGTGTTCTCAGAATCCAAAGAAGAGCGTAATGATGTTCCGGTGAACCTTTTGATCTGACTTCAGTCCATCTCGGAATTATCATTCCAAGCAGATACTTGGGTTCTTGGATTATCTTGAGCTCCAGTGTCCTGATTGGTCACAGAAACTTCATCCCCCAAACTGTATGCAGGTCTGACGAGGTCCAAAAAGCAGCACAACTGCCTAATTGTCCAGGTGCTTAGCCAGTCCGGACCTTCCAAACACAAAGAACCACTTGCTGAGTGCATCAAGAACGCTTTCTATTCCTGAACAGCCCAGCGCTTTCGACCATATGATTACACTCCGGTCAAGGATTTCAAAACAATGAAATATATTACACTCCAATCCAATATATTTCGAACCATTCAAACTGTTTGTCACTCCGTCCAGGTCCAAGGAAATCCGAAGAGGAGCGCGACCGCCTGCTCGCCCTCCGGCTCCAAGAGGAAGATGCGCGCTCCGTCGAAGTCGTCGCGCACCCGTCTCCCATCCCGCCCCCCGCCTCCGACGAAGAGATCGCTCGAAACCTCCAGGAGCAGCTCGCCCTCGAGGACCGGCTAGCCAATGGTGGAACGCCACCGGGCGCACCGAGCGGGGCGGCCAACGGCGGGGCGCCACGTGGCGGGTTCAGGCTGCCTTTGGGGGGGTCGCTGGGGAGCCTTCCGCAGATTCCGGCGCCGTTGAGGTCGTTGGGGCAACGACTGTCGAATCTGGGGCCTGCCACCGCTCAAGAGTGAGCACCCTTGTGCATCTTCTTGATTCTCCTTCCTTTTGTTTCTTACAAGGTAACGTCAAAGTCTTTGCCTCTAATTCCTGTGAGCGGTCTTCGTTCGGTTGTATTGCACGTTATTATACCTGAGTTTATCGCTGCCTGGTCCCTTGGATTTGCCCCCCTTTTTTTTTGCTTTCACAGGCATTGACGTTGAAAATTTGTGGCCAATGTGACCCCACTGGCAAGGTCTACTTTTCCTTACGCCCAGACCTCCGGAGCTGAGGTTGCGAATCTTCGAAATCAGGGGGGCGTTTTGGAGGCAATTCTCTGTCCCACTGCACGCGGTGCAAGCTGCCACTAATGCGGCGCTGCTTTAGAACCGCACTTCTCTGTCAGAAGCAGTTTCTTAAACATTGATTGAAGAGATCAATGCTGCATTCCTCAATATGTACTTGCAAGTCAACAGACGACCACATTTGTCGCGGGCGAGCTTTGCAGATGGCGTGTTTTGAGATACGAAATGGTCACATTCTTGATGCAGAGGTAGAAGAATCTGACAGAGCACGATTATACCGCATGGGACGTTTGTTGCGTTCCAAGCGAGATTAAAAACGAGGACAACGAAACCTCAGCTGCGCACATTGTCAGACAGGTTCTGCTGTAGGGCATCTCGCTCCCTTGCGGTTTCTCTCGTCCCCTGAAGAACGACAATGCAAGCAGCCAAAGACGGGACGTTGCGTCAAGATTGCCTGTTATCACAGATCTGTTGGAACATCATTCCGAACCCTGTTCGCAGGGTCTGTATGCGGTGCACGCAGTCGACTACCGGGCGGTATCTCAAGAGCGTGACAGACACTTCAAGTGGTTTTTCAGACTTAGAGTTTTTTGTAACAACAGTTCCTACCGTAAGCATTTTACTTTTACACAAGCATGCTCACTTTTGCGACTTAGCGCAATTTTTCTATTCATCCAGAATCTGCATACGGTGCAAGGAGCCAATTACTGGGCGGTACCTCAAGACCATGCAAGACTTCTCGAGTGAGACTCTTTAAAAAGCTCTCAACCTTGAGCATTGTCATCTTTGCGACTCATCCCAAATTTTTATCTCTCTAGAATCTGCACACGGTGCAAGCAGCCCATTACTGGGCGGTACCTCAAGACCGCGGACCAGACGTGGCACGAGGCATGTTTGGTGTGCAAGTCGTGCAGCGGAAAGATTTCGGGGGGAACCAAGGTACATAACGGCGACACTTACCACGAGGCGTGCTACCTGAAGCACATTCATCCCCGGTGCTCCGTCTGCCGAATGCCGGTGAGTGAATACACGCCAGAGAGAGCGCTTGCCTAGCTTCCTAACAAGCTCGAAAAATATACGCCCCACCGAGTTTACTAGCCCCATAAGGAGCTCGAATGTAAAGCGCCGAGAGTTTGTAGAGAGGAGAAAGAACGGAAGGGGCGACTGCTGGGCCGCAAAGCTTGCTGCTCAGGAGTAGTGCTGGATGTTTTCGTGACGTCAGAAGACAATCTCCTGCATCAAACGCAGAGCAGCGAAGTCCGAAAGTTTGTAGAGACGAAACAGAACGGAAGGGACGACTGTCGGGCCGGCCGCACTTGCTTGCCGCTCACAAGTCGTGCCGGCTTTCATGTGACGTCAGAGTACGATTACCTGCGCACATCGTCATCAACGAGGCCCGCAGCACATACCGCTTGCACTCTCTGAAAGAGAGACACACCCTTTTGATCATCTTTGCTCTCTCGCCGAACTCATTGCCATTCCGCGCGCTCTTCCTTTGCAAAATTGTTGTACAATAATGACCCACTTGACCTTTTAGGCTCTCATGTCCATATCAACTTCCATTACCTCGCTCAGATCCGGCCAACGGACTCATAACGAAATTCCTCTTAGATGCCCTCGAAGCAACACTCCAGACTTCAGTATAACTATCCTGGAAAGTGCTAATTTCACATCCTCTGTTCCGCTAGATTCCGGCGAACGAGCACCGCATCATCGAGTTCCGCTCACACCCGTTCTGGCGTGACAAGCACTGCCCCGTGCACGAGACGGATAGCACCGCGCGCTGTTGCGCGTGCGATCGCATGGAGCCCGTCGATGTCCAGTACGTGACGCTCGATGACGGGCGCAAGCTCTGCCTCGAGTGCTGCTCGAGCGTTGTTGTGGACACTGCAGACTGTCAGGTAATGTCCCTCGACATTTGGTTGTTTGACAAGGTTCTAGGTTATCCATTTGAGGTTGCAGTTCTTCAGATGTCTAGTACGTGACGCTCGATGACGGCCGCAAGATCTGCCTCGAGTGCTGCTCCAGCATTGTCGTTGACACCGCAGACTGCCAGGTGAGGTGTCTGAAGGTTTTCGGATATCTTTGGTGTCTGGAGAGATAGGCTTTTCCGTTTCCGGCTTTTGAGGTTACGGGCCTTCAGAAGTTCAGTACGTGCCGCTCGACGACGACCGCAAGCTCTGCCTCAAGTGCTGCTCGAGGCAAGGTGTCTGATCATTTCAGGGCCTTTAAGAAGCATTAGCACAGGGTTTCAAAGCAAACTTACGGGGACTTCCAAACTCTAGTACGCGTAACTCCACAACGGCCGTAAGTTTTGGTCAAAGCGCTGTTTGATAGTTGTCGTCAACCTGGCGAACTGTCAGGTGTGTTTACCACGTGGCGCTCGACGACGCCTGCAACCTCCGCCCTGAAGTGCTGCTAAAGTGTTCGAGGCACGCCTGTTCCACTGATGTCGCCCTTTGCTCTGGCTGACGTCATTCCGCTTGTTTGACGGCAGCCCTTGTATCGCAAGGTCCTCGACTCTCAAGAGACGATGGATATGCGCTTTGCATCGTTTGAAAACGTCGAAAGCCGCTCTGCTGACGTCACATGTTCTTCATTTTGATCCTTTTCCTCGCTGGGCAGCCCCTGTATAGCGAGGTCCCTCGACTCCCGAGACGACGTGCATGCGGCTCCATCGGTTCCCAGGCAATCTGCTTGAAATAGCGTTTGGTTCTGCTGACATCACCCTCCGTCTGGCTGACATCACCTGTTTCTTCCAACAGCGCCTGTATCGCGACTTAGGTTCTCAAGTGCTTCGAAACGATGGAGATGCGGCTGCGCCAGAAGGACCTTTTATTCTCCAGAGTGTTATGCATGCTGACGTCATAGCATCTTCGCTTGCGCTGACGTCATCCTGTCTTTGCCCTCATTGACAGCCCCTGTAGCGGGAGGTCCTCGAGTTCTACGAGACGATGGGCATGCGGCTGCGCGAGAAGGTCATACTGTCTACTGCAAAGCCTGCAGTGATGTGCCCCACTCATGCTGACGTCAGCTTCTCTCTTTTTTTGACAGCCCCTGTATCGCGAGGTCCTTGAGTTCTACGAGACGATGGGCATGCGGCTGCGCCAGAAGGACATTCCGTTGCTGCTAGTTGAGCGGCAGGCGCTCAACGAGGCGCAGGAGAAGGAGCACTCGGGCGGGGGCGCCAACCCGGTGGGTGACGTCAGCTCATGCTGGAGCATTGCGTCGGATCTTGCCTACAAAAATCATTGTTCGAGTTGGTCCAAAGATTCTGTCGGCTCACATTTCCGTCCTCCGGGTCTTTGCATCTCATTGAGTAGTCTAAGCAAGTGCGTGGCTTAGCTGGTCATTCTCTGACCCCTGTCACAACGTTCTCTTGTAATCATCGCTCCTCATCGGTTCAATAGACCACAGATTAGGGTCTGCAATATTTCGGGTTCAACCTCGCTCGCCCTTCCGCGGGTCTTTTTTGCGCCGGGGCCGATTTTGCACATCACTGACGTCAGAAGCACCGACGCTCTTCTAGCTCGCAATGCCACCGTGCTGTCCGCCCAAGGGGCACCCTTAGTGCTGATCAACCGTTCCCTACGAGGCAAGCACCAGACTAAGACCGAACGGTACTTTTCGTCTTTAGACCTTGGTCATCAACGCTTCAGTCCAGAAGCTCGCTCAATAGGCCTATTCTGACCGCCCATCCTTCCTTCCTGCAGGGCTCGCACTACAGCATGACTGGACAGGGCCCCCATTCGTTCGACTTGTGCGCCACTCGCGTCCTTGCCCACCTTAAAGGCCCTGTTTTGACGCCGTTTCCGCCTTTTGCTGCCCAGGGTTTGCTTCACCCCATGACGACGCCGGGCCGTTACTCTACCAAACTGAACATTCACGCTTGTCATCTGACAGAAACGGACATACTTCTTCAGAAGCTTGAGTCTTCTGTCGAACCTTGAAAAGGCCCTGTTATCCCGCCGGCCTCCATGTTTCCCCGCAGGGCTCCTACCACCCCATGACACGCGGGGCCTCTTCGCTGCTTTCCTGAGCACTACGCTTGTCAGCTGACGACGGGCCGCAAGACGTTTTTCCGCAGCAGGTTGAAGATATCTGTAGCCCACCTGAAAGGCCCTGTTTTGACGAGCTTCCGCCATTGGCTGCCCAGGGCTCACAACACCCAATTCCTATGCGGGGCCTCTACTCTACCCTTCTCAACGGGGCCAGTTTTTAGGGGGCCTGATTTTTTTTTTCTTAAAGGCCCTGTTTTTGACGTCGCCCCACCTTTCTTCCGCAGGGCTCGCACCACCCCATGACCGCACGGGGCCTCTCTCCCTGCCTTCCTGAGCACTATGCTTGTCAGCTGACGATGTTTCCTGCGAGAAGGTCGAAGCTAACTGTTTTGTAGCCCACCTGAAAGGCCCTGTTTTGACGTCGCCCCTCCTCTTCCTCCGCAGGGCTCGCACCACCCCATGACCACGCGGGGCCTCTGCGTGTCCGAAGAGCAGGTCATCCGGTCCGTCGTCCGCAAGCCCGCCGGACGCTTTCAGGGCATCCAGGGTCTTTCGCACGAAACGGAGCAGCAAGTTGTGCGGCGGCACTGCGAAGTGACGGCGATTTTGATTCTGTTCGGACTGCCTCGACTGCTGACGGGGTCGATCTTGGCGCACGAGCTGATGCACGCGTGGCTCCGACTTGACGGTGAGTGACGTCACTCCGGTTTTCTGTATGAAAGTCAGGTTAATGCTAAGGAATTCCCCGGGTCTATGGGACGACGACCGTACTCATTGGGCTTGACTTTTTCCGGACCTGCTTACTCCCATACAACCACTCGGTTTCTTACTCATAGATGCATCCTGTGTGTGAATTTCCTTCATTCTCACTTAGGAACGCCATGTGCTAGATTCAGGTTTCGACACACATGTTTTTTGGTTAGGATTTTTTGGGTTCTGTTTGCGTTACCACGTGCGCTCGCGGGGGGCGATCTTAGCGCACGAGCTGATGCACGCGTGGCTTCAGCTCGAATTTAGTTTTGTTCGAGATCCGGTTTACTGCTGCGCACACCGAAAGCAGTGTCATTGAATCTGTCAGGTTCTCCATTGTCCCACCTTTTCAGGATTGTTGAAGGTGTGACAGTGAAGAGTCCTTGAGTTAATCGTGCGGCTTTTGGGTTAAAGATGCCCGGCAACTCACGAAGCCACTTTGACGCACCATGTTATGAAATGCCTGCCTTTGGCTCGACAGTTGGTTAGCTCCTCTGATTCAGCGGCGAAGTTCCGCCCTCGTCGTAACTTTTTCTCCAGATTATGTTTCTCCGACTTCACTCCTCTTCAACATGCTCGACTTCTGCTGCAGGATCGTTTCCGGCGCTCGAACCCGTGATCGAAGAGGGCATCTGCCAAGTGTTGGCCCACATGTGGTTGCAGACCCAGTTGCCAGCGCACAGCCCAAACATGGAAAGACCGACGCAGACTCTAGCGGGAGTGCCTGATTTCCAGTTTCGGATAAGCGACGGAGGAAGGGAGAAGACGGAAGAGGAGGTGACGGAGCGGTTGGCAGAGTTCTTTGCTAACGAGATAGCGATGAATCCGACGGCAGTGTACGGCGCAGGCTTTAGGGCGGGCCATGCGGCGGTTGTTAAGTTTGGCCTGGAAACGGTGCTGGAACACATGCGGATGACCGGAATGTTTCCCGCGTAGGCTTACGTTCGCAACCCATCAAGACAACAGCGAGATGCGAATCCTTTCAAGCATGGAAGTCTAGTGAATCTTGCTGACGTCTAGTTCGACAGGAGGTAACACGTTGAAAGCTTGACTCAGCTTGGTTGACGGCCTTCCTTTCAGAAGGCGGGTGGCCGTCGCTATTGTTGGATGGAATGCTGATAATATCCAATTCGATTCTAATCTCGCCAGCGTGACCTGTGGGCAGGTGCGTCCACGTGCAAGCGACTTTGTGCTCCGACCATGACTTCCGACGATCTGGCCTAGCAAGCTTTGCCTAAGAGTATGGGCTCGCATGGCAGACTCGTTACTAAAGTCGCATGTGCACCACAGTATTTGGAGGGCTGCAACGATGCAAAACATAAATTCTGTTTATCTCAGTTGCGTCGTTCTTAATCTGCATGCTACTCCTTTAAGGTGGATGAAAGTCAATATGATCGATAGTGCCAAAATGAGAATGAATGGTGCATATGTTGCAGATCGTGCTGAAAGATGGCGGTCGGTAGCGCGATCATTTACGACAGACAATCACTAATTAACGCAATCGTGTACGACTGTGTAGCGCACTGATGTCGATCGTGTCTTTGATATGCGTAATTGATTGCATGTCTATCCGATCTGTCGCCGACGCAACCGTTAGTCCGACGACATTTGTGTTACGATTAGTATGCGACCTTAGTATACCAATCTCGACAACTGCAAGTGCAGTTCATGTGCTCTAACGCTACTTTCTGCGTGTCAATAAGAGAATGTGAGAGGTACCACTGCGCGCGGCCCCGCATTCAATGAAATCGTCATGTTGGCTCAGAAATAACGACTAGATGTTCTGAGACTCACACCTAAAACTCCCCACGGGGCCGCGCCTGGCTATATACATCTGACGGTCATACTGAAATGTTTCATACGTACATTCGGCCTCGATCGACCAGCAAGGAATTCACACGTCTCAGTCGATCATACGCCCATGCCTACGCGCTCAACCGATGACTCTCTAGCTACCTCCGAACTCACTGGCGGACCAATGCCCATTGGAGGCATCTCCCCTGGCAGGATGTCCTCGAAGGGGCTGGCTCCATATCCCTGCACAGTTACGCTTGAAACAATCAGGGGCTGCACAGGCGGCTTCACACGGGACTTTGCTGCTTGCAAGCTGCGCAAGTGGCGCAAGCGAGTTTTCCAGCCCCTGCTGATCGCGAGCGAACGCAGCTGGAACTTGAAAGCATGAGGCGCCGCTGGGCTGGTCAAGGGGACGCGCAAGAGGCAAGAGGACGAGTGCCTCGCTAGCCCCTTACCAACACCAGCAAAGAAGGATGCTGGCCGCTCACTGTCCTGCCGATTGGTAACCAGTCCTCGGATCTTGCACCTAATATCCGAAGCGTAATCCAGCAACTAGGTCACATAGTTTGTTGATTTCTTCGCAATGGCGTCCTTCTAATCTCCTCTTTGCATCTCCAAGGACGTCTCTAGGACTGAAAGACGTCTTTGGAGCTTTATACATTCACTTTAATGAAGTTTCATAGGAGATGAAGAAAGAGACTGACGCCGCCATTCATCCTCCTCCTTGCAACTAGAGGGGCAGCCATGGCAAAACCCCAAAAGCGCACCTTCTGAGCCGTGCGTTGATAAGTGGTTTTCGATCGAACGTTTTGGATTCGAGCTAAAACCTTGCAATGTTCATTCTTGGCCTGCTTAATACTGGCATGAGACTGTAACCCCCACCAGGGGGCTGCACAGAGCGACAAAGCACGCAAAATCACCTTGTAGGGCTGGATGGGCGTGTTGCGCAGCTTGAGGAGCATGTTGTTTTGGAAAGCGGCTTCGCGGTCCTTGTAAGCCTGCAGGGGAGTGCCAGCACCGATTCGAGACGTGCACGTCTCTTACCCAAACAGCTAGCACTCCAGAAGAAAGAGGAGGCCGATGCCTCTTCGCTGAGAAGGTGAGGCACGGAGTCTAGTGACCTCGACAGGAGCAACAAGAAGACAAGCCTGACAAAAGGTGGATGCAATCGACCACGTAAAAAGTTAGCGCAACCGGGCATCTCAAGCCGCGGCAAGCAGGGTTCGATGGACTTGACAGGCCGAGGGCGAAGCAGGAGCTTCCTGGGCACATTCGGAGACACTAGAGGGGACATCTCTGCCAGATACACTAAATGATTTCTTCTTTCTTTAAACATTTAGGCAGATGCGACGTACAGAGTGTCACAGACTTGACGCTCGGCTCCCCTCTAGCCAAAATGGCCAAGGTTGCACGCACTAGCTCACCTGGCTCTTGGGATCGCTGGCCCATGTCCGGGGCTTCACGACGAGCCTGTTGTTCTTGACCTTCTCCAGGTACTGGCGGTACCCCTCCGCGACCCCCCCCTCGTAGACGGCCATTCCGATGTCGTCCAGCGGCATCTTTCCGAAATTCTGTGCCAGGAGGTAGCGGAGCCAAGCCTTGATCTCGTCCTCAGGGGACAGTTGCTCCTCGGGCTTGGGGGGGTCACCGCCACCGCCTCCAGCTGCAGAAGTCTCCCCCTCATACATTCTTCTTGACTATAAGCAGATAAGGGAGGGTTAATGGGTGCAAAAACGAAGGGCCGGGGCTGCCAGTGCTGCGACCTAGAGTGCAAATGTTGAACACAGCCTTCAAGTGCCCACAAGCTCATCTGGAAAGCTTTCCTTGAGTGCAAAGAACCCTAAAGAACAAGCAGGTATTCCTGCATTGCTCCCGCTCTGAGGAACCCAAAGAAGAGGCACTTCAACTCTAGAGATGTAGGTGGTGAATTCAACCGTGCCACAGTGAGAAGGGGCTCCACAGTGCATGCCCACTGAGCATCTACGCACTATTCAGAACCTTATACAAGCTCGCTGTCAACCACAAGCGTTCTATGCTCTCGGCCCAAAGGTTGCAAGCGATACAAACACCTCTCCAAAATGAAGCTCATTTCCTGACAGTTGTGGGAAGGCTCGGACCCGAAGATGCGACGTCCAGCCCTTACATCATACTCAGTGACTGGTGCATGGTTTGTCCGAGCGCAAACGTGGAAGTACAATCTTACCGCTGGCTCCGCCATGATCCTCCAGGTATCGTGCAATTGGTGGATGTAATCTGCTTGAGGTGTTCAGGTCAATTCACACAGGGCCTCTCGTCCTGCAAGCGCTTCGTTTCAGTAAGTGAACGGACCTTTGATTGACTCGGACTCCAAGTATACAAATAATGACGTAAGTTAAAGCAATTATTCAATCATAAAGATCCTTCCTCTCTGCCCGGCCGCGATCCTACAAACTAGCTTGTTGCGGCTGATCTGCACCAACGTCTGAGTGCTCAATAGACGCTACCCTCAGAACCTCAATAGACGTTCAGATAAGTAAACTGGCGCGCCACGGAACGGCGTCGCCGTTCATGGCAGGGAGTGGAAAGCTATGGCGACTTTGGGGCTACAATAGTGCAGAATGACATTCCTTATCAAGTATGTACCAGCATAATATCCCGTCGGATCGATCGAGGTCAGCTGCAGGTGCGGCCCTGAAGAGGCTTCACCGCGGCCGGCAGGGTCTGAGGGTTTAGGAAGGGCCGTACAAAACTTGAACTTCCGCCCGCGCGGCCGCGGTGTAGCCTACGCGTGCCAGGCATGCGCGCGAATTAATGGGGCGCGCAAAATTTGCCCATGGCTGGCATGGGTGCTTGCGCCTTCTGGAGCATCCCTCATCTTTTAAGCGGTGATTTTGCATGCATGTACAGCTAGCTAGATCATTGAAAGCTATCTTGGGAATTGGGCCCTATACATTGATGCGTACTCGCCGGGTCCTAGGCCGAACAGAGTATTGTAGGCGTACCGTCGTGCTCGGACCATGCATCCATGTCATTCAAGGACACGTAAATAGCCAGGCATTACTGTGGCATGCAACCCTTCTGGCGATTGTCAGCAATCATGCAGAGTATAAAACTTGGCCGGACAATATTGGGAACCGTTGAACGGGGGCGATCGGCCAGGACATTTCTCAGATTATTTTTATAGCTCTCATGAAGGAACTCCAAACACCAATGAGCAAATCGCCGCATATAGGCAAGTCTTTGATCTACTCATTATTTGCTCTTTTGCCCCAATCCCGTTTTGCTGACATCCATGTGTTTTCATACTTTACTAAGGGTTTCAGGAATCCAAGATTATATCTCCAGAAGTCTTCAGTTCGTGTTCTGTACTCACTTTGATTATAATCCAAGGCATGCATGATATACAAACAACTCGCGGGCACCGACCTGGCAGACTCTTAAATCTATCGTGCTGTGTATGATTTGGGGTCAGAAAGCGGACAATGTGTGTTTCAGACGCAACGAGGACAGCCTTCGCTCAAAAGCATCCGACTGGATCTCTATAACGCCTTGCAGAAGATGTGTTCGGCGGGAACCAACCCTCTGTGACACCAGCTCAGCTTCGCAAGCATGGGCATCTGCGCACGCAGCGGATGACACTCAGTAAGTCGAAAGACTCTGGTTGAGACGCCATCCTGGCTTCCTGGATTCAGTGGTACAAGGAGCTGCAGTCGTAAGAAGCATAACCTCGACAACCTAGTTCTCGAGCACCGAAAACAAGGCTCTTGTCACCACGAGACTAACAGATTGCGAAGGCGCAGCGGCTAACTCCAAGCAGAGCAGTCGTCACGAATCCTTTGCTAAGCATTTCAAGCAGGCCATTTGGAGTCTTGCAACTCATAGGCACAAGTCACAAGTCAAATCTGCAGGGTTTGAGCCCACCTCTACGTAGAGTCAATGGCTTCATTGGCCAATCGATCGGCGTCCGTGTTCTCTTCCTGTTAGGGCAAGGATCACCCGAGTGAGAGCGGCCAAAGGATGCAAGCTAGTTGCTTGCCAGCTTCTACTGTGTGCGGTGCACACCAGAGATCAACAATGTCCGATATAAAAGCCAATGCGAGCCTCACGTCGTACTCCTGATTGGAAGATTTGAAGTAGAGCTCCCGATCGGACTCTTACTTCGTCGAAGATCGGAGACAAAGGATCGGAGTTGAGCTGCCTTACAGCAAATTACATTAGTTCGGGTGAAAATGGGGCGCTTGAAGAAACTGCTTCCTGATCGCAAAACGTCCCGCCCTCGATAGACATGTCACCAGGGGGCATGAAAAGTCAACCGTTTTCCGGTAACTCGAATTGAAGAAGGACAGGTAGCAATCAACCAAGCATGCTCGCGACGCTCACCCGGGGAATCCAATAGAACTCCAGCCCATCGAAGCTCGCCGCCAACTTTCGTGCTTCCATACTCAGCGGTTTCAGACGGGGTGCTTGGACTCTATTTTCACCGGTCATCTGGAACCGAAACCGGGAAGACAGGTGAGGACTTATGAGTCCCTCGACTTCCGACGGGTTTTAAGTTACGAGCTTTGGAAATCCTGGTGGACCTTGAAGTAAAGGGAAGGGAGTTGATGGACAAACAGCAGGTACGAGTATGACAGCTCGACTGGCTTATGCACATTTGGTGCCTGAAAGGTAAGACAATCTACGTATAAGAGCACAGTCTCTCGCATACAGCCAGAAAGAGCAAACAACATCGAACGCACTCAAACGACCAGTCAGCTTAGAAGGGAATGCAACAGCTACAAGGAGTTTCATACGTTTTGTGAGCCAATGTTCTGAGATCAGTACATGCACGCTTTCTCCCTGTTCCTTGATTTACAACGACGCCTTGGTTCTTGGGCGTTCTGGATTGTCGTCAAAAGTGCAAAAATATACCTAGTAAACTCAAAAGGACCTCTGCAATGTTCATTCAGAAAGTTGCTGAAACAAGGCCCAACAAAGGTGTTTCAAAAGAAGTTCAAAGCCTCATGACTGCCCGACTAACGCATCATGGAAAGCCTTCAAAAGAAAGGGGTTACCTGCTTGATGACGAGCTCCGAGTCTCCCCGTACTTCCAGGTGGGTCGCCCCATGTAGCTGTGCCGCCTTCAGACCCTCGATGAGCCCGTGGTACTCTGCCTGATTATTGGTGACGTCATCTCCTAGATACTCTGACACACGTTCATGCTGAGGAGGAGAAGAAACCCTTCAATATATCAGCATTTCAGCGTCTGTGCTCTCATATCCAAACGACGGGCTAAATGTTGCTCATTGCTTGGTACTTTGGTACTTTGAGGAATAAATAGTGCGGCAAACAGTCAAAAGATCAAGAGGGTTCGAGAATGGGATTTTATAAACTGGGCTGTTTGAAGCGCGCAAGGATTGTGGAAGTGTAAGTGTACAAAAAACGAAACAATTCATCTTTGCACACCAGATTCCTCCTCAGATACTCAAACCTCTTAAAAGCCTCAAATAGTGTCTGGGGCTGAGGCTTGTGATTTTTGCTTGGGGGTATCCCCACAAGATCGTGGTGGAGTCCTAAACACAGGCCAAGAACATGTGTATGACGTCCCCATCGTAATGCTGCAGAGTGTAAAAGTCGACTTGTGGGCCAACACTAAAATTGCAGGAAAACCAAGTCAAACCACGTGGTTATCAGTTTAACAAGAATAACAACGCGATGATGTGACCGTTCCATACCACTCCTCCACAGGGACAGAGCAGCAATGCCCCCGCCCCTCCCTCCCCCGGGTTGCCCCGGGATGCTCCATCAAACTCCAAAGTCCACCATCTCTCCTGCACGGAGAACATACACTTGCTACCCTTTTTCCGGCCAATAACTTGGCTACTGCTTGACGATGCACCCTGCTAACAAACTCACAAACAGAGTGGATGCTCTTTGACTCAAACGGAGTAAGGTTGCAGTCTATTTCCACGGAAGGGGTTTCTAATTAGTTACTGTAGCATAGCACGAGCTCAAACGTTTGAGAAGAAGTAGCTCGTATGCTGGTGACTGACCAGAAGGGATCTCTACAATGATGCAACTCTTGATTGATATTCTGTACTACCATGCACAGACAATTCAAAGCAGAAGGAGCGCTCTCTCACCGTTTGTATGCAGTCCTCGCAGCAGTTATTGGCTTCACAGTACTCCACGCGTATGGCTCTTCCACGCACCTTCAGCCTGTCCATGTTGGCAACAGCAGCTCGCCGTGTCCGCTCATTTCCAAAAGTTATCCGTGCTGTAGATCTATTCTTGGCACGGTTGATCACCTGCGTTTTGCCATTATGGTGAGTCAGAAGGGAAGTTTTCACTCAGGATATTCAAGCTCATAGCAGCTACAGAATGATGAGACAGAAATATTTCCAAGATTTGATGTCTCTGCCAACCCATAATGGCATTTTGACTGGCTGCAGTCCGCCCAGAGCTTGGAGGGGGCAGATCAGAAGTGTTTACAAGCTCTTTAGATTGATCCCAACAGGTTGACAGCTCATACAGGTACAGCTCATACAGGTACAGTTCATCCAGATCAGGAAGCCTGTAAAGTTTCTCAGCATTCCTCAATTGAAGGAGACACTTACTTGCACGTCAACAATTGGGCCATCAATCTCAGTGAACAATTCCCTGAGTTCAGCCACCTTTGTTTCTCTCATGAGGTTGCTCACAGTCACGTCATATGGCTCCAGTGGGTGTGGGTGGTCCATGCCTACTTGGAGAACTGGTTGCGCGTGCCAGTAATGTCCGTCAGAAGCAAACTACAGTAGCTGATAAACTTTTGCTGACGATTGGATACTGCAGGTCTCTCACACTGTCTTCCAATGTGGCACTTGCGCCTTGCAGGCAAATTGCCAACGACTCTTGTCCTTAAAGCAACTTCAAGATCGAAAACAGTCCACGAACTTTGAGCAAGGTGGCAAGAAGAACCAAATGAGCAGATACGCCTCTAGCAGCCCAGACGCTGGCTCCAGCATTGCCCATGAAGGGAGGCTTGCAACACCTTCAAATCCTTTAGACCTGTCACATCTTCAAGGCAAGGCAACTTGCTCATTGAACGCTCCGACCTCTCCGAGCTGCTGCTCAGCCTGATTCTCATACATTTAACATGGGAGCTGCTCAGCCTGCTGGCACCAGCTGCGAGGTACCCAGCTTGAAGCGCGCGCATGCGCGCGCACGCCTGTCCACTATCCGCCTGGGAGGCGCATGGTCGATGAGCCAGTTGGCGCGACCTTTACTTCTCA